>JAAGNO010023627.1:20919-31239 GCA_033439905.1 Ceryle rudis | reverse complement strand
GCAGCGGCCCCGGCCAGCTCTGTGGCCGAGCGCGGAGTGTCTGAGGCGGGCAGGGGGTCCCCGGAGCCAGGGACACCCGAGGGACAAAGGGGAGACCCGCCGCGAGTGACGTGGAGGGGGCGTTGCCGGGGCAGCCGCGGGAGCTTTAAACGCGGCCAAAGCGGGAGCGGCGTTCGGAGCGCGAGCGGCCGTCGCCTTCCCGCTCGTGGGAGCGCAGCCGGCCCGGCTCGGCCCGGCCCGCGGCAGCGCCCACAGGCGGGTCCCGCGTCCCGCCGGGAGACGGCGGCGCGGGGAGTGCGCCGGGGATCGCCAGAAACGGGCGGCACGCGCCTGAGAACCGAACCCTCTGCGGTCCCCGGGACGGCGCCGCTGAGACCTGGTGCGTCCGCCCAGACGGGCCCGGCCGGGGTGGCCATCGCCAACAGGAGCGTGGAGGCCCAGACGGAGCTCTCGCGATCTGCAGCTTCCAGGTGTCCGGCTGCAGGGAGCACCCGAGCCTGGCCCTGGTGCCCCAGGGCAGCGGAGACACCCCCTGTGCGCCGTGCGACCAGGTGAGGGACCTGCCCAGCCTGGGGGAGGCGCTCAGAGAGCAGCTGGAAAGGTTAAGGAGCATCGGGGAGCGTGAGGGTAAGGAGCTGGGAGAGCACACCCTGACATTCAAGCAGAAAGGGAAAATGTTAAGATATAAGTCATCTAGTGTGGAGCTAAATGCACATCCCTCGGTCTGATGGTCACAAGCTACTGTGTTTCAGAAGGACAACCTGGAGCCACACGTATGGATGGATGTTAAACAGACTCATGGGCTACATGGGAAGCTCCCCACAGCATCCAACAGTGGATCGAGTGCTTGCAGGGCTTGCTGCAAGACACTTTCCGCAGGTTTTTAAAAAAGAGGCTGGAAGGCAAGTTGTGCAACTTGATGAAGAATAAAAGAACCAATAGGCTGGATTGCCTCCATAGGGATCAGGGAAAGAGCACACAGAGGACTTTGTGTGAACTCCAAGGAGCTAAACCAAAACAAATGAAAGGGAATGCTTTCATTTGTCCATGAGAAATAAAAATCCATTCTGTGACAGCGTGACCCAAATTCTTGTATGCCATTGCAGGATTTTAACAGATGTCCTTGAACAGAACACGCTCCTAGATCCACACCTTGAGAGCAACATTTAGCAGGTACCTTCTGAAAGGGAAATTTGGTTGAGGATGCAAACATTCAAGCAACATTGAAGATATAACCTGAAATGCAACATCTGAAACTGTTACTTGTGTTCAGATATGTCAGTAAATTCACACACTGGTGATCATACAGTTCAAAGGGCTTCTTCTTCACCCCGTGACTTAATGGGTAGGCCACAATATGAAGGAACTGAAAGATGTCAGGGATGTTCTCATGTGAACATCACTTCTGGATTTTTGGGGTTTTTTTGGATGCACAGGAAGACATAAAACTCTCCATGGAGGCTGTTGGCATATACCAGAAGGAAAACAAAAAAAGGTGCAGTTGTAGTTCCGTAATACAGGTTTTCAGTCTCACATGCACAGTAGTTGTAGACGAAATAAGCAAACAAACTGAAAAAGAGTTGCAAAGTCTGGTGTATGGATCGTGATGTCTTCACAACTTTTTCTGTATGACCTTATTTTCAGAACAAAACAGAAGAGTGAACTCCAGGGTACAAAAAAGGACTTGGAGAAGTATGGCCAAAAATACATTCAGAACCAATAAATAGTGAACTTGGCAACACTTGATCTTGCTTCAGGTTAATGAAGGAGACAAAGCTTCACTGCTTCATCCTCCACTTTTCTAGGTTAAAAATGAACTCTTACTGGAAGGCTTTTGACAGATGCATGAAACCTCATTGCCAGCAATGAAGACAAAGGGTCTCTGGCTGTCCTTTCCCCATTCATTTCAATAGCCTGTTCCATGGCTAATTGTTGGGATACAGCACAACACTAAATTGGCAGCCAAAATACCCAGTGACAGCACTGATTCCTTTGATCTTATGATGAGAAATTACTGGACTGAAGAGAAGAAGAGCAATGACTATATCTAGAAGGAAAAGACAGAGAAGTTGCATTTTGGACATAGATCAGTGAAGGCAGAAAAGAAATTCAAGAAAAACAAGCAAGCATGGACCAGTCCAGAAGAACAGAGATTGTCAGGAGAAAGGACTGAGAGTGCTCTGTGAACAATTTTCAATTTCATAGGAAAAGTTAGAATTGAAATATTTTGTGATGATGTGGCCAACCTGTGGCTGTCTCATGTGAGAGGCCATGAGACTGGACTGGGATGGATGATGTTGGGCTGTCTGAATACTTGACTGATGGAGGAGATGAGCCAGGAGGAGATGCCAAGACAGATATCACCAGGTCAGTCAGGAGTAGGCTTGTAAGAATCTGTCTTCCTGAGCCACCCTGTGTTGCCAGATGTACCCAGCCCACCCCCATCAGTCACAACCCATGTTGGAAATGATAGATACCACTGGCAGACTTAACGGGTGTCAGCTGGCTGGTGTGGCTCCTTTCATCTTGCTCACAAACATAGAAAAAGGTGACAAAATGAACTCTATTCATCTGAGTGCGTGCCCGGGACACAGAAGACGAGAACTGATTCAGAAGCTGAAAATAATTCACAGAATTATTCTGTTATCAGTTCTGAAGCTGAACAATCTGTTGCTAGAATGGACTTATCCAAAAAAGTTGCATAACACACCAGATTAGTAAGATTGGCTGAAAATCCCTGAGTCTGGCTGTGCTGTACTTATTCTTTTCAAGCAACCTGAAGGCTTTTGGTGCTTTGTCTGGTACCTGTTGCTATCTTCACAGGTTTTTAAGTAAGAAAGAAAATTTGAAGTGGGTTCTGAAAAGTGGTCTGGTTTGATATAGAACAGCAGTTCTTAATCTGTGGTCTATGAGACACCAGGAGGTGGGCTGCAAAGTGTTTTCAATTAATTTTCTTGAAATAAATTGCGCACGTATTCCCACGCATTCAGATTGGGAAAATTACCAAAAATTTAGTAGCATCCTACAATATATCTCAAGAACAGGTTTATTTCAGAAGAAAATATCATGCCTGTAATAGCCCATTCAAGTATTTTTGTAACAATTACACCCACTGCACTTAAAATGACTTTGTTTTCATATGAGTTGGCACAATGACAAAAAACCAATGACGTATGAGCACAATCGCAAGTGCTTGTCCCAAGTACCTCAAGTATTGTATTATATATTTAAGGGGTGGGTGGGGAATTGGATTCAAGGTGGGGGGGAAGTTTCTCATGCTGATAGGACAGTGTAGGATTTAAAATCTGGTAAAACCTTGTTGTTGGCAGGGGAAGACTGGGGAGGTACGGAACACGTTTCAGGTTTTACATGCACAATTGGTGGAAGTTTTTATTTATTTTTCACATAATTTCCATTTTTAGTTAAAGGTTCATCTGGAGATCAGTCTTGCCTGTCAAGCAAATACTACTTGTCACATTGCAGCTATGTTTGGGTCTGTGCACTATAAAATATAGCACAAAAGATCCTGGCAGGACACAGTTGTCTCTCTGTGGTGAAATTATCTGCAATGTTTTGTGCTCTGCCTGGTAAGCTATCCCACTGAGCACTTGCATGATGTCAGATATCCTGTTTAGGAATTTACCTTTGTAAAATTTTATGTCATTATGACCATGACAGAGCAAGCTGTAGTAAAAAAAAATGCTTCTTATCCAAGGAGATGAGTCAAAGGTCCTCCAACTTGTGACTCTTGAGTTGCTGAATTGTTTTTGGATATATCTTGATAGCTTGTGAACAGCAGAGTAGAATAATTGCAGGATGAAGTTGACATGGTTTCTGGTTCTCAGGGGAGCTAAGGGTTTGAGGTTCACTTCACTGCTACTGGTAAAGCTTGGTGAGATTTTTTCATAAAAAGAATTGCAGAAGCAATAGCGATGTGGCCATTATGTAAAGAACAGTACATATTTTGCATTGCTGAAGAGTTCAGGAAAAAACAGGGGGCATCTGTAATAAATAAGAGAAAAAATAACTGGTAGCAAAGACTAAAAGATAAAGAGTTGGTGATGTAAATGTGTGGGTTTTGTATTGCTGTGAAGATAAGATTGCTGCAGGGAACTGATTGTAGGTCCCTAAACTAGGATCCTTCAGTCCTATTTTAGCTTGCATCAGTGTCATAAGCCTGCTCAACCATGTGTGTTCCTCTGTTTGCATATCCCTGTATGACTCTAAGACAAAAGGATCTGTCTCCTTCTTGGCCAAAGCTTGGAGCTCTGTTCAATTAGCAGCTCCAGAGGTGGCTCACTTATTTAAGGGCAGGAGAAGTGACAAAGAGAAGTTGAGACCGATTTGGGGAGCAGGAATCCACAGTAGACACAGGAAGCATTTAGTTTAGTGTTTTGTTACAGAATAAAACTCTGGCCTGAGAGATGCATGGGTGGAGTTGCAAGCCCTTCCTCAGCTGGAAACAGCATCCGGTCACATCTCCAACACACCCTTCCTCCTTCCCTTGCTGCCAGGCAGTGTGGGGACGTGAGGGAGCTGCCACAGGATGAGAGAACAGTCCTTTGTAGGGTGCACCTGCAGGGAGCTCCCCCCAGAAGGGGACCTTGTGCTTGGCTTTGGTGGGTGTTTAGGGACTTCTTCGTGCGGACTCAGCAGACCTGAGCGTGGGGTTTGCTTCTGCCAGGACAGGCAGAGTTGCTCAGTGCTGTGTCAGGAAGATGCATTGTCTGCTGATGGCGGTCAGCATTCCCTGCACCTTTCTCTGGAGCAGCTGGGCTTGGCCTTCATGGTGGGGACACTAAAGCCTGGGAGCTCAGGGGCTGGGGAGGTGCTACATGCTTCTGCTCTTGAGCTGACAGTCCTACTGCTCCTGCTTAAACAGGAATGCTCTAGAAATTGCTGTGCCATTATCTATCCTGTGCATCATCTATAAGGCAAGCAGGCTTGACAGTGAATGGGACCAAGCAATAAATTAACTTGCACTGTGTGACTTCATAGGTCAACAGGACAAGGATGGGAGGAAAGGGAGAGGAGAAAGAAAACACAGCAACTTATAGCTTCATTTCAAACTCATTTCTCTCTCTACCACAGCCAGACAGGTTCCTGCTTAAATCAAACAACTCCATTTTTCATTCTGAATGAATCACTGCAATTCTGAGACAGAAATAATAGAGAAACTGTATGTCTGTCTGTGCCACCCAAATCATTTTGACAGTGCATCTGTGGCTAATGATTGCCAGTGGCATTTGCCTTTTGCAGGACTAGGGATGAAGAAACTGCCTTGGTAGCAAGTGGTGTGACTCATTTTCTTTTCAGATGGGAACATCCTAGGCCCCAGCATAAGGTGAGGAGAGGGACTGATGATCCCTGGGCAGTTCTTTCTAAGGATGCAGGAAGCAAAGCTCTGTATTCACCAAAACTATGTCAGCCAGTCAGCCAGTGCGCGGCTGTCCCAGAGCACTTGCTTCCAGGGGGAGGGAGGGATGGGATGCAACTATTAAATTGTCAATAGTCATTCTCACCTTCCCTTGCAAGACTGAAGGGACATCCATTTCTGTCTGCAAAGTGGGTAACTGTGCTCAGAAACCACAGCAAATGGGCATGATGAGTGTGTGTGATTGACTATAGGATGTGAATACCCAAATCCTGGGGTCAGTTTTGGGCCACTCACTCCAAGAAGGACTTGGAGTGTGTCCAGAGAAGGGCAACAAAGCTGGGGAAAGGTCTAGAGCACAAGTCTTGTGAGGAGCAGCTGAGGGACCTGGGGTTGTTCAGCCTGGAGAGAAGGAGGCTCAGGGGAGACCTTCTCACTCTCAACAACTCCCTGACAGGAAGTCTGAGCCAGGTGGAGTCAGTCTCTCCTCCCAGGTAACAAGCAACAGGATGAGAATCCATTGTGGATGACAGGTGAATGCAGAATTAATGCCACTATATAAACACTGCTGAAATCGCACAAGCAATGCTGTGCACTGCTTGAGCTCCACCCTACCCCCCTCCCCCCCAAGACAGATTAATTCAGGCTGGAATGATTATGCGCAAGAAAGGTTACTAAGATGATCAAGGAATGAAGATCCTATCTTCAGAAATCAGAAGGGTTGTGGCTGTTCAGCTGGGTAATCTGGAACAGAGGCGAAGGGATGATGGAATCATCAGTCTGTACATCCTGCATCTGAACGTTGGCAGAGAGGAAAGTTAAAGTAGTGACTTGTTGGCAAAAAACCTGACAAGTTTGATTTGGTTATATAGGGGTAAATTTAAGTGAGAAGTTAGAAGGCTTTTAGCTGTTCCAAGGATGCCTCAGCTGCTGGGCAATGGCTTTTAGAGCCTTTGCTGTTTCTTTCCAAGATCTACAACAAAGGCATTATTTGTCCTTCCCTGAGGAGGGAGAGCACATGTCCCAAAATGTTTCCAGCAAACACATGTACTGAAGCAGTTTGTGTCCCCTTGCTTGTATTTCTACCAGATTTCATCCTAGGCTGACACTTGCTACAATTTCTTAAATGAAGAAACATTTTTTAATTTTTTTTTTTTCCCTGTCTTGTTTTGTCCCTGACTCTCCATTTATATACAAGTGCTCCAGGTCTCTCCTGAACTTGCAGAGGTGCAGAGCCAGCTCTGCCCTTGAGAAATTGCTGTGACATCAAACAGTGGGGAGGGGAGAAGACAGGATGAGCTCTCATGCAGCATCCCCATTGTATCTGCTCAGTCATATCATGGGCAGTGTAGTTTTATGAACTACAGAAACATCCTCTGTGAGTGTAGCACCTCTCCCTGCTTTTGCCAAGTCTAAATGAAGCCTAATGAGCATAGAGATGGGTGTGATGGGTTTGCCTGTGAGAACTGGGGATGGTGCTCACAAGCCCAAGCAGTGTCTTCTGTTCTTATGTCTCACTGAGTGCTCAACAAACTGGTATGTGAACAAAGCTCTATCCTACTTTTTGGATGGGATGTAGAACATGAGTAAAGACTCTGTGGATATTGAAGCATTATGGCTCTACTGGGAGGGGAAGTGGTTCCCATTGCTACTAGTGGATATCAACAGCTTGAGAGTTATTTTAATGGAGGATGGAACTACTACTGGCATTAGGCTTTGTAGAGGCAAATCTTGAATTTGGTTTCCGGAACAGGGCAAAATCTAGAAGCTGAAATGCAGCCACACACAGATAAAGGCACGTTTCCCAAGGGGTAGAAGCTTCTGGGCACAGAAACATCTCCAGCAGATGTGTCTGATGTGCCTGTGTCTGTGACAGAGGGTCCAGAAATACTTAATGTGCAGATGGTTTGTGGTGAAATCCTTCTCTCACAGGGGCAACGCTTTTGTACTGACCTCCTTCAGAGAGCTGACAAAGATGTCTGCTAAATTTTGCCCAGGCTTTTGCTCCTCATTTTTCAGTGGCTGGGAGGCAGAAAAGCTCAGGCTGTTTTCTTTTAAATACTTCTGGTTAGAAAAAGGAAGGTTGAAAAGGGAAATTATTATTTTTTTTTTAACCAGGGCTAAAAGTGTTTGTGATCACGATGACCTGCTGACAGCTCAGATGAATAACAGCTATAGTATTTGTTAGCAAGGTCAAGTCCTATGAAGGACTAGAGTTGTTTAGCCTGGAGAAAAGGAGGCTCCTGAATGGAGGTTGTAGTGAGATAGGGTCCTCTTCTCCCAAGGAACAAGTGACCGGACATAAAGAAATGGCCTCAAATTGTGCTAAGGGAGGTTTAGGATGGACGTTAGGAAAAATTTCTTCCCTGCAAGTGTTGTCAAGGCCTGGAACAGGCTGCCCAGGGCAGTGGTGGAGTCCCCAGCCCTGGATGGGTTTCAAAGCCATGGAGATGTGGTTTTGAGGGACATAGTTTAGTGGTGACCTGGCCGTGCTGGGATAACAGTTGGACGTGATATCTTCGAGGTCTTTTCCAACCTAAAAGATTCTATGGTTCTGTGTTTACTGAGATTTAAAGTTAACTAGGAGATATGTCTCGTGAGATTATTTATGCCTGTGACATCTTTCAGGGAAAACTTCTGGTTCTAGCATTTTTTCTTTCTAAAACTTTTTTTGGGAGCTTTATTTTTTATTGCCAGAGTGGTACTGGTTTAAGTACTGTACATTCCCCCTACTCCTAACCATGGCTCTTCCCCCTATGCCCAGCATTATGGCACTCTGTTGTATTACGATGTCCCCTTATCCACTTTTGGTGTCACATTCTGTTACTCAAATGGGCTGCTGTGTTATTGCCAAAAATAAATGCTGTGCTGGCCTTTCCCAAATGCATACAGACTCAGCTGGGTCTCCAGGACTTTTTATAGCCCTCCAGCTCAGTGCTATCTTTGGAAGCATCAGCATTTCCATAGCAACCATCTGTGATGTCAAAGCAACATGTTTTTTTGGTGAGAACAGCAGGAAGCAATGAACTCTTCATAAGCAAAGATCCAATTTTCATGCAAATGTCTCTCATAATGTCTGTCACCACTGCTGTTGATGGTTATAATCCTAATTATGTCACTGTTACCTTGGTGTCCCCCATCTGTCATACCCACCTGTTGCATGACCTTTAGGTAGGTAGTGCAGCGTGCGTGTCCTTACAGGAACATGTGGGTACTGTTGAGGAGAAAGGTGCACTCCATTCAAAGCAAAGGGAAGCAGTAACAGGAATGGAAGAGATACAGCAGCAGCATTTAAGTACAAACTTCATTTATTTTCTAAACCAGAACTAGAGTAATTGGTCAACAACAGCCTTCTCCAACCTTTCCCAGCGATGGATATTTTTCCAGTGGATAGGTAGGTTGTAGTGATGTGAACTGAGCCTCCTGAGAATACATTCTAGGACCTCTTACAAGCAGGATCTCCAGGGATCTGCAGCCCACAGGGGAAGAAGCGTGGACTCATATATTACACTGACAGCTTGTAAGGAAGCAAAGCTAACAAATGAGCTTTTAAGCCAGAAAGGCTGTATCCTGCCCGTACTTTACATAAACCCTCAGGACCACAGATTCTGCCTTAGCCTTGTCCATTTTCGGTGCTGCTACTACGCATGTCCTCTAAACCAGAAGCCAGCAAGGAACACTGGGGGATTGCACTTGTAACAGGATCTGTCTGTCTTTATCTGCATATTCCTTGGACCAAAACACTCACGTGATGGAGACTGCCTTGTGGTATTACGGATTAAGCCTGTAATTTGTGACCATTTTGATTTGTAGGACAGACTTCCCCCCCTACCGAGGGTGGGAGAAACAACATATTGTACAATGTTACAAAGAGTAGAATTTACCTACCTAGAACTCTTCTACCTGTCATCTGGTTTGTTGGACTGATGATAGTTTTTTTTCACTTTAAGGGATGTCTCTATCCGTAACAGTGAATGGGGTTTACCCAATTCTAATTTGGGCAATAAAGAGTCAATGGACTCCTCCCTGCCTAACCTGAATCAACAAATAAATGAGTTTACCTCCTCTTTAATTACAGGTAAGTCACTGGCTCATTGGCAGCAGAAAGTGCTCTGTGGTTTCTTCTGCTTTTAATTATTTAACACTGTAAAATAAGTACATACATATAAAACAGAGCTGAGAGGAAAAAATGAATGACTTACTGCCTGGCTCTGCAGAGAAAACAAGTTCACACAAACCCTCCATCTGCATTTGCTATATGGGAAGACATAGTCAGGACTCTTGCCTATAAACTGGCCTCCAGACTTGCTCCCACTCTCAGAGGCACTGGCTGGTGTCCTGCATCCTCAGGTGTCATGGTGTGACCATGGGAGCATTAGACACATGGCTTCCCAGCCCAGATGCAGCCCTGTGCAGACAAGGGGACATGTCCCAAGGACAGAAGCGTCTCATACCCTCTGTACCAATGACAGGGTGACAAGAATCTCTGCAGCTCCTGTCTCATCACTGTCTGACATCCAGCTGAGGTGGTTGCTGTGATGAGCTGGATGCTGGCTTGATGTCTTCTGCGCACAGCAAGGGATCCGGCACAGTCTAACCTAACACCCTCAGCCTCCATTTGCCTCAGTGCAGCCATTAATCCTGAAGCCTAGCGATGGCCACAAACCTCACTATTATTCAGTGAATCATTTAAAACCAAACAATCGCATTTCAACGCAGTATCATGATAGTTCCTCCCGTAATACAACCATCACTGCGCTTACGACTTGCAAAATGCTGGCATTACGGTTGCTTATTAAAAACATACCACAGTTTATTTCAGTATTGCCACTAGTTTGTAAAAATACTTTCTATCTGTTGGAAAGTTTTTCAGCTAACCTGATGACAATTACAATTATTTTAGGACAAATCAAGCAAGGCAAAACAGCAAATAAATACTGATACAG
>JAAGNO010023627.1:0-20819 GCA_033439905.1 Ceryle rudis | reverse complement strand
TCAGCTAACCTGATGACAATTACAATTATTTTAGGACAAATCAAGCAAGGCAAAACAGCAAATAAATACTGATACAGTCTTTAGGACAGAAACTCCTAACAGAATATAGATAGATAGAATATAACAGAAAACAGATAATATAGAATAATATAAACTTTGCAAGCTAGTTTTAAAGGTCTCTCCTCAGCAATACGTCCTTGGCCAACAGCTACACTATGAAAGCTGTAACAAGCCTGGCTTTCATCCTTTGTTTGTGCCAGGGCTCCCTTAAGATGAAGACAGTTGCTGCATTTGCCCACCCCTTAAAGGCCTGTCTGTATGGGGGAACAAGGGAGGAATCCGCCAGTCCACCTATGGATAAAAGGAGGCACGAGACCTTTTCTTGTAGGCCGCTGAATGGGAAGGAAAAATTTGGGGAAAATCTCTTCCAGTTGCTTTTGCTCATTCACTGCTGCTGAGCAAGACATTTTCCTCCTTAGGGCATGATGGAGGTTGGGCATATTCTCCTCAGAGCCCAACCCAATGCCAAGCACAAGGAAGGTGGTTATTTCCCAACACCGTCTCCCTCTTCACAGCTGAATTTGAGGGCAGATATACTGATTTTCTTCACCCACTGAGGCTGTATGAGGCTGCCTTGGAGAGCAGCCTGGTCTCTGTGGGCCCAGCAAGACACATGGCCTCAGGCTGTCTGTCCCTGCTCCAAGCCCTGTGGAGCTACTGCCATCCCTGACTTTCAGACTTTGGACTGAGCAGCTCCGATCAGCAGATTGTGAATGACTCAAATGCTCTTCATCAGCAGATGTTGAATCTTCCCCTTTCGCTTTCCAGGAAGGGGGAAGAGACTGATTTATTCATTTCGCTGGGGTGTCAGAGGACAGAAACAAACTGTAAAAAGGAACAGCATATTCTCTGACATTATTCAAAACCTGAGGCTTAATGCATGCAATCTGCCCTTCCAGGATTTCAGCCCTCTCATGAGTGATATTTTAATTTGCATCCAATTACAAATAAAGCGTGCACCATTTAACTTTCTAAGGGAACTCTGACAAGCTGACATGTGAGATGCTCCTTGTAGCTTAATGATAAACTGGTTGCAGAAAGCTGCTGCAACTCTGTGTGTGTGCGCACGTGGTTGTATCATTGCTTCTCAGAGAGGTCAGACCACTCATCTTTGTCAAATGTTCCACGCTGCAAACTGCTTGGGGAGATTTTTATTTTGCTGAAGCAGTGATAGAAGGGGAAAAGAAAGTCCATCTTTTGAAAGGGACATCATGCAAATCCCCCCCACTGTGATGGTGCTGAAGTCCTGAGTGAAGGATTAGTTTTATTCCCTTTTATTACGATGATGATTACATGTATCAACCCTTTTATTGGGCATGGTGCAAGCATAATAAATTGCCTCTCCCCTCAGATTAGCAATAAACTACCAACAGTCTGATGTCAGCAAATCTGAAACCATCAGGTGGCTGGGAATTTATCACCCTAGACAGAAGGATGCAGATGGGTGATCACCTCCCCCTCACATGCTCAAGCCTTTCCTCGGTACCTTATGCTGTGGCTTCTCTTTCCTTTAAAAACCGGAGCAAGCCAAAGGTCTACACCGTGAACCAGGATCCTGTGGGACCTGGGACTCCTGGGCCACTTGGTTGGGAGCATAGCCTGGTTGGGACCATAGTTCTGGAAGACTTGCAGATAATGGCATCTTGCAGCCAGGCAGCCTTCATCCCTGGGTAGGTTCATCTCTGTCTAGAGCTGTTTGTCCAGCCCAGACTTTTTAGAGCCTTTACTAAACAAATTCCAAAGGGATGTTGCCAGGACATCACAAACACATTCACCACTCTTAAGATTTTTTTTTTTTAATTACTTCACTTCTATTGTTTTCTATTTCTGCTATTATTTTTTGCTAAGAACTGGTGACACCCATGGAGGGATGTGTCTGTAAACAAGCATAATTCACTCCTGGCTAAGGTCAAGACAAAAAGTCTTTCCTTATCCCGGACAGTGGTTGAATTAATGGTGATGTCAGCCAGTGGACTCTTGACTTTTTTGATTCTTCGCCAGCTCAGTCACCAGCCTCCAAGGAGGACATGGGGTTCAAATTGTGACCAACAGCTTTTCCAGATTTTCAGTGTGTCACGCTGATATGATTCATTTTCACACACAGCCAATTTACCAGTCCTCCAGTAACACCCCTCCCCCCCAAGCCTAATTGCTTTCCCTGCCTTAGATGATCCAAATTTTAGGCTCTGGGGAGCTGGTAGCCCCAAAGTCTGGGGCAAATGCTAATTAAACAGCTGCATTTCAGCCACTCGAGGCTCATAACAAAAGGCAACAGCTGTGTGAGAATTTTTCCCATCTCAGTGCTGAAGTCGGTGAGCTGAGCAAAACTTTGTGCATCCCCATTCCCTCCCCTGTGCAGGTGGCTTGTCCAGTGCACAGCATCACATAGGCCTTGGGTTTTGATCTTGCTGGAGCACAATGAGCAACGGGGACTGAAGCTGCCTTTCAGACAAGCCAGAAAGGTGAATCATCCTCAAGTGACTCTATTCCCCTCCTGAGAGGTCAGCTCCCCACCAAAACCAACCAACCAAGCTAAATCTGATGGTGCATTTCCACAGCCTTCTGGAGATTCTTTGCTCTCTCTCTTTAACAAAGGGGATGTGCTCCTTTGGGTGATGGGGAAGGCTTTAATGGGTTGATAAAATGAGGTCTGAAATCTCTTCTTCTGAAAGAGAAATGAAGCGTTTTTTTCTCAGCTTGTTTTTTTTCATTACAGATAAAGCCAAGTACCACCTGGCTTTTCCTCTGAAGTGGTACAGAAATGGATGACCTAATACCATTACAACATCACAGATGCCAGAAGAATTCATCTGAAGGGGACCAATTTGGACAAGAGATCCACTTAAAACCATGTTTGCTTTTGTCAACACTTAATCAATTCAGATTTTCAACAAAGAGCTGGGAGAAAAGACTCTGAAAAGAGTTCACAAGCCCTCCAGGACTATGGGTCATCTCCCATCACACTTGCTGCACCTGCGGCTTCATATGCCTTGTCATTTTATATAGGTGCTGCAACTGGGCATAGAGTGGCTCTTTTTTGCTACCCAGGAAAACAGCACATGGAAAAAGAGTTCTTGCAGAGTCCTGAAACACCGCTATGTTCCTGTAGTCTGCAGAGGGAATATAAGGAAACTGAAGAGAAACCCTGGCAGACAATTGACAAAAAGCTACAGCAGGTCTGAAACTCCCTAGAAGAAGTAGAAGAGACCTGGAGAAAATTACACTACTGGTTCCCTAGGTACCTGTAAGCATCAGGAGACAGAAACAGGGAAGAGGCTTCATTTCTGAGGAGATCTGAGCCACTCAGTGAACCTGGCACTCTGTGGAGCTCAGGCAGAAAAGGCAAGTGTTCCACAACAGCCATCAGTGCTGGTGCAGCATAAAAATAAAACAGAGTTTTCACTTGAGGGCAAGGATGTCCATGCAGCTGATCACCCACCCAGCCCCCAGCCCCAAAAAGCACTGGGAGAACATGAGCAGAGGCTGCAGGACAGTGTGGAGAAAGGTCACAGCAGCTCATTGATTGTTCATTAAAAAACATAAATTACTTGTAACTGAAATAATGCAGTGAGAAGACAAAAGAATGCAGCAAAACCGACAGGTAGGTAAGGAAGAGCCTGAGGCCATCTCCAGCTGGCCATCCTCACGGTCTGCCACATCTCCCTGGAGGAGATGGATAAACCATGGAGTTGTGGAAATGAAGATTGCTCCCAGGCAAAGAGGCTGAGGCTGCCAGTCTCAGTGAAGACCTGGTGAAGCTAAAGGAGTTAGCTGAAACACCCCACACGATCGGCAGTTCCAGTTGTGTGTAGCAGATACCCCCAGCAAGATTAGAAGCTCTGAGGCCAGTCTAAAACACAGAGGGACCTTCTAGTGATAAAACAGCATCTGTGGATGCAGCTGACATCTTAACTCAAAAGAAAAAGCAGTTTGCTGCGTCTGGAAAACACTATCGCTATAGGAGAAATGCAGTTTCATCCTCCTGACAGGCTGAATGATCTAACTACAGCAATTCAGCTTCTGTGAAGGGTCCCTAACCAATACAGAACCAGCATAGGCCCCCAGTGCCCAGTCCTTCTCCAGTAAAGTGTCTTATTTCAGACTGAGGGACCAAATCTTGCAGTAGATTCAGATTTGGGGCTCTTCTCCTCAGAGGCCTGTTGCCTTCATAAACCACCTTGGCTTTGTTCTTGTGTCCTGTGCTTTATGGTGTGAGTCTGACACTGGTTGCTTCACAGCCTTCTGCCCACTCCAGTAGCACAGCCTTGCTGCAAGCCAGCAGTACCGTCCTCCAGCCAAGCTGAGAGAGGACACAGAAACTAGTCCTCTGGCACCAGCTTATAATAACCCAGGTCCTAAGTGTACACAGTAGCACCCTCGCTGACAGTCCACGGCATCCAGTGGGGATGGTATTTGCAACAGGTCCTATTGGTGATTTTGTGATGATCAAGTAGAAGTAAGGCTGCGGGTCTTCTGAGGTCAAGCCAGGAAATCCAAACACCCCAGGAAGAGATGTGGGAGCAGATATGTCTAGAGCATATATCAGACCAGCTCTGAGGAGTCAGGGATGAACCTAAATGGGATTCCTCAGCCCATGGGCAGAGGTCACAATGTGGGTGGGGGTCCCAAGTGAGGCTGTTTGGGTTAATAAAGGCCTATGAATGTCCTCAGGGCCCCAGTGCAGAGCTGTTGTAAAAGCTGTGAATGACTCTTGGGCATGGTGAGAGCCTCCAAGTCACCTTGCTTCATTTGTCTGGCAGTGGGCCATCACAGACCCCTGAAGAGGAGCCTAAGAACAGAGCAAGCCCAGAGACAGCTTTTGGAGGGTTTTCTCAGCCTGCACTAACGTATGGTTTAGGTACTACCTGAGCCATGTATGGCTTCTGCATCACTTGAAAAGCTGTTCTCCTGAACGTTTCAAATCTGCCACCTCTTGCCTTCGTTTGAGCCCTCTAAGCTTATGTATCAGAGGAGGTAGAGTTTTGTTACCTCTGCTGGTTTCTTCTGCTGATTTCACATCGATGGGCACAGAATGGCTGAAGGTTGCAAACTGTGTGCTCTGACATGTCAGTGAACATGCAGTGGATTGGTAGCAGACTCTGTGTCCTCCCTCTTCCTTGGAATGAGCTGATTTTGGTACTTGATGGTGTTAGAGGGAAAGAGATGGAGGTACCTGGGCAGACGCTGCTCTCTAGTCTTGCAATTGCTGGACTCTTTCAGACAAAGCTACCAGTGCTGTGAAGCAGTGGCCTCTCTTGCCTTATCCTAGGCTGACTGGTCACCAGGGCAGCCTGGCAGATCTGATCCCATTGCATCTCCTCGCTTGCTGTGTCCTGATGCTGAAAACTGCACTTTTTCTGCCCTAAGTTCTTTCCTGCCACCCATCTCCTGAGCCAGCCCATGGAAATTCAGTTTGAGACAGGGAGTGACATTCAGCTGTGCTCTTCTCTCCTACACAAAGATGAATATTTTTTTATATGATTGCAGAGATGGTTTTTTTAAGTCAGAGCCTCTGGAAAACAATTCCTCCTCTCCCTAAAATATTGGGAGATACAAACACTGAGAACTTGGCCTTTGTGTTGTCACTGGAACAAACTGCAACTCTCTGCTTTCTCCCTGCTTGTTTTTCCTTTCAATTTTACCCTGCAACTCTGAACGTGTCCCTGGAAATGATTCCTTCAGACAGCTCATCCCCAGCAGCTTAGAAGATCCTACTGCCTGCACAAGAGCAGCTGGACCCCCTCTACATGCCTGCAAGGCTAAAACCCGATGATTATTTCACCGGAGAATATGGGAGGGGAGAGACCCAGACAGCCAGAGCAGAACGGCTTAACCCTTGCGCTGCTGGACCTCCTCCCCCACTTTGTGATCTGGTGGAGACTCTGTAGCTTGGGACACACTCGAGTGCTGCCTGGATTGTCTCATTCTTGGAAGAATGATTCGTAGAAGGAAAAAAGGTGAAGGTGGTACCAAACAGCAAGGAAAAAAAAATGCATCATCAAAAGGATGCAGCACCTGCAAGTATCGAGGGGAGACAGCAGAGAGGAGCTGGGAGATGCTGGTGCATTTCCTGTCAAGGGGAAGCAAACCAGGGCTTTCTGAAACAGCCATGTTGTAGTCACACTGGCTTTTTCTTCCCTGGAGTCAGCCCCTGCTCTCAGAAGCAGCAACATCATTGTTCCTAGAGGTCTAGATGATCTTTCTAGGTCCCTTCCAACCCCTAACATTCTATGATTCTGTGACTCAGACTGGTATTGAGCACAAGCCAGGTGCCCTGCAGACAGTGAGGACCACCAGCAGCCTGTGGTGGGCAAGAAATGGGGGCATGCTTCCTTAGAAGAGAGACCTGCCAGGCCCTCTGCCTTGCTTCAGGGAGTAGTAAAATGCCTGGGGACCCAGGAGAACTTGTTCTTGTGCCCCTGCAGACCTTTTCCTATTTTAGTCCTTTGGCGTGGCTGCCTGCTGCGCTTTGTGCCATCCTCAGCCCCAGCTGCTGGGTGTAGCTCCCCGTTGGACCCCATCCCTTCCTTCCCAGCACTCCCACCCTTGCAGCTCTACCCTCCAGCTGCTTGTTTGCAGGAGTGCAAGTGCAGGTCTCAAAAACCGTCCATGATGCTTTGCAAGGAGACTCAGGGATCACTTGCAGTGCCCTCCCTTTCCAGATGACTCTAGTTCTTGCTCCCAAACACTCCTGTTTGCTTCTCTTCACCAACACGTGAGTGGAGCCTGTGTGTGTGAGGATGGGGAGCTCTCTGGTCTACCCCAAGTAAAGAAAAGCACTTGTGCATCTTATTTGCGAATGAGGGCTTTCCACCCCCCTGCCTCCCCAGAGGCAGCCTCCACTGCTCCTCCCATGCACAGAGTGAAGGCTGCTCTGTAGGACAGGAGAGGACACCTCAGCAGCATGGCCTCCTCCCCCTCTGTTACCGCTGAGGAGCTGCATCAGCGGGACAGAGTTTTTGTCTGAGCTGTCAAGATATGAGCAGGAAGTGGCAGCACAAAGGGACTTGCAGCCTGTATGTATCTGCTCACTATCCTGCCTCTCACTCCCTTCATGCCCAGGTTGTGGCTTGTTTCCTGCACTGATTCCTCTACCCTCAGTGTCAGGAATGAGATGCAGAGAGGGGGATGCAGAAGGAACATATTGCCCTGCAGCCTGTGAGCCAGCAGCAAGCAGGTAGCGACCCAGCAGCGAGCAGGTACTGACACAACACACTGGGAGACTCACAGAGCCACAGCTCCTCCGTGCTGCATGGGCCATGGGCATGCTTTATGTAACGGCTCTGGGATGAAGCCAGTCTGGTATTAGGGTGTGCATCAGGAGAAATGCATCCTGGGGGTAACACCCCACAAGGGATGTCACCACCCCACTTGTCCCTCCTTGAAGGGAAGTTTCAGCATGTTTCTGCTGTCCGCTTTATCCGGAGTCCGTTGTGCTTGGTGGGAACAGTTCGGTCGGTTTTGGATTGTGTTTACGTCTGCAGGGATCAGCAAAGCCTGCCAGATGAGGTGGGAGATGCCAGCAAACCAGTGGCGCCCTCTCCTGCCTTCTCCTTCCTTTCTGGTTCGCAGCCAGCTCATTGCTGCCTTTACAGTTTTGTTGGACAGAAATAGTCTCTGTCTCTCCCCCACCTCAGGAAAGCAAAACTTAGCGCATCCTCCTGGACACTTCTTCTCCCACAGCAGTTTGCAAGCCACCACTCTTACATAAGGCTTGGCATTTTTCCCCTTCTCTCTCTCATTTCCATTTAACAGTCTCTAAAATCTTGCAGACTCATTTATTTCCTCTGTCGTGCGCCCCTGGCAGAGATTTTCCTGCTCCTATTTTGGTGAGGTCTGAGCAGACACTGTGCTCACCTATCCTGCCCCAGCACTCCTGATGGTGGCAGCTGGACTCTTTCTACCTGTAGCACACCCTGGGCTTTATCTGCAGCTTCCTGGTATGTTGAGCTGTACAGACCCACACTGGTGTGCAGTGGAAGGGGAGAGGTCTGGTTCATCCAGCTACAGGACTTGCAATTCCACCAGTGGGGTCCTGCAGCAATGAATCGGTCTCAGATAGACACAGATGGACACCTGGTCTGCAAACTCAAGTGTAAGAAGTGAATTTGCTAGGTAATTTTTCATCTAATCACCAGCTAAGATTTTATTTATTGTTTCCTAGCATGCGATTGCATTTAAAGAGACACTTTGCCATTGACTATAGTAGTTATAAAATGAGAGTTTGATGCAGGTTTGGAGGTCCAAGGTGCTTTCTAAGGGGCAGGGAGATAACTTTCCACCTAGATCTCATGTGTGAATACAGAACAGTCTGCACTGAAAAAAGCCCTGCATGTTACTCGGCCTGTGATTCCGCCAGGAAGTACCTCTCTGTTTAGGTAGAGATTTCCAGCAGTCAGCTGTCCTTCATAACCCTGGCAGCTAAGGCTGCAACTCCAGCTGCCCAGAAAGTTGTCTATTACTGTGGCTACTGCCATTAAGGAAAACTGCCAGCTTAAGAGGCAATGTCATTATCTGTAACATAGAATAAGAGAATTGCTTCAGTTGGAAAAGACCTTTAAGATCACCGGGTCCAACCATTAACCTAACACTGCCAATCCCACTGCTAAGCTACATGGTACTAAGGGCAATGGGTCCAGTAGCAAATGATGAAGCCAGAGAAAACTGCAGGCTTGAGTTCATGGGAAGTACAGGAATCTCTGACCTTGTATAATCTGTGCAATTTTTTTTTTTTTTTTTTTTTGCCAGCTGATGCTAAATCTACATTAGTGAACAGCAAAGAGGGAAGAGGTCGGCTGGCAAAGGGTGATGTCAGAATGCCCACCGATCTGCCTGTGCCCTTGCTCTGAAGTTCGACAGTGTTGTTGGAGCCCTTCAAGCCATTCTATTTTCCCTCCTCAGGGCAGTCCAGCCCTGAGGGCGAGACCTTGCTAGCTGAGCTGGAATGTGGGTTTATTGCATTGATGTTGACTCAGCTGGTTTACAAGTTTGAATTCTGAATGTCATCTATGTGCTAATGTTTCCTTAGATGTCTGGGGAGTCAGAGCATGGTGGAAGACCATCTGTCACCCCCAAATCAGGAGAAATACTTGAAAACAGAAATGTTTGTATGTTGGGGGTCAAATCTCGGACTTTCTTACACTTGAATAACCCCATATGGATTGACATTGGCAGGAACCAGCAACCTCCAGGGCATACAGACATGCCACATTACACAGCTGAAATGCATGGCTGTGCATGAAGATTGCCAGAGTCAAGAATAAAGAGCTGCAAAAAGAAGCACTGTGTTTTGATGAACTAAGAATTGACTTCTCTTGGATCAGAAACAAAATCTGTGGGGAGGAAGGAGGGCTGTCCTCTCAGGTGAGTTACTTCTGATGGTAAAAAGATCACTTCTGCCAGCTTTCAGCAAGGTTTTAGCTCCCCTCAGCAAAGTGAGGCCACACAACCTAGACCCCAGGGGCACTCATGGGCTAAAGCAGTCCCAGGGACCATCATAGGCATTGGGACACAAGCTGCAAAGCCAGAGTAATTCTTGCTGAAAGCACAACAACATTTGTGTATCAGTGTTGGATCTGGGGCTTGTAGATGTCCTATGACATTGTGAGTCCAGCAGTTGCCAAGGAGTCCTCATTACCTCACCCTTCTGTTCTCTCTTCAATGGTTCAGATGTGTTTCAATGTTGGCAGAAGCAGCGGTGCAGTAACATGGGTTCTTGGTGTGGATGAAATGTCAGTGCTCCTTTACCCTCAGAGGACGAGCCTATCTTCTCACCCACACACCTAGCCTGGGAGTCTTCTCTTCCCCTGTGTCCTGAATAAACCCTTGGATCACTGCTAATGCAACTGTGTTCTGTCTTCCTGCATCTTGCTGGCAGGAGCTGGGCCAGCCAGCCACAGCTCCACCTGACACTATCCTGACACACTTGTACAGACAGTGCTGCTGCTCCTCTTAGCTCCCCAGAACTGTGCTGGGAGCCCATGATCCCAAGTGCCTTCTTGCCTCCGGGCTCTACCAGAAGCTTTAAGACTGCAGCCCACCTCCTGGACTGGAAATAAATGGTATGTGTATGTGATCATTTGTACTGGGTATGTGACCTGCAATGATGCATGCAGGCAAAATGGAGATACGTGAGAAGTGACATTACCAGTATGACCAGAGGGACAAGCTCCGATGGCAGACCTGCACCTCCATATTCAGACAAGGAGCCCTCAGTGTGTGCAGCGACAACCAGCTCAAATAAAACTTAACATGAGCCAAAAAGAAAAAAGCAGCTTGACAACACAAACCCTTGGCAAAATGAAAAGCGTTTGAAAGCCCAGCTGCAAAAAATATTGCCAATAAAAATTTTAATACTCATGTGATGAGTAATGTCTCCTGGCAGCTAGCAAGCAGTTGACATCAAGCTAGCAGAAGTCAGGACAGGCGTTGAATAATCCTGTCCTTTGCAGCGACATCAGCAGGTGAACATTCTGGAGGCTAAAAGCAGGGAGCAGCCTCCTGAGATGCCTAACGGTAACAACTGACCCCTTCTGGTACACCATGGGTGGGCAACCATGGAGCTGGTCCTGGCAGCTCCTGAGCTGGTGTAGTGGGTACAAATTATACCATTTCCCAGGCTGGTTTTCAGCAGCAGGTTGAGCTTCTGAACTGAAGATATCTCTGAAGCCCATGTGCCCTTCCTGCAAACACCAGAGGGGGGGTACATCACTACAGTAAGCATGAGGGATGAGCAAGAATTTTATTTGTGGAAGATACCCAGTGAGCAAGGTCTTTTAGAGGCTCTAGACCTTTTGAAGGGAAGGCTGTGAGCCATGGTTGCAACCCATGCATATGGTCTCTGAAATTAGATATTTCTTTGAAGGGTGCAAGCCCTCTGTTTCTGAAACTCCAGCTTTTACTTTCCCTTCTGCTCTCTAGTCTATTAAAGCAGAGATTATGTGTTGCTGCAGGTAAGTTAAAAACTCCTAGAAATGGTCTGTGATGTAATAAAAATCTAGAGAGTTTTATCCAGCATGTTGGGGAACAGTGAGGAGTATTGTAACTTGCTTGGTCTGCTGAAGTTTTGACATGGTTTGAGTGATGTAGTGCAAAATGGTCACTGCAGGTAGTGATTAATGAACAGGGAGCCGTATATCTCACTCATTCAGCTCGTATGCCAGCAATGACAGATTTTTTGCAGTGTGTTCTGCTGTTGCTCAACACGTTGTGCAACCACTCAGGGTTTAGAAGGACTGGACCCAGCACAATATCAATTCAGATAGTGTGGTGTCAGCCTCAGGCCAAGGGGAACTAGGGTCCTCATGCAGGGTCAGTTGTTTGTTTGCACTGTTTTCTATGCCAACAGCCATGAACATTTTCTCTGGATGGGAGTGATGAGACTTGCTCTAGTTAGGTTCTTTTTGATGACCAAACAATCAGAGAAGTGGCATGTGACCATATTGCTTCATACTAAGAGACAAAAAAAAGCCTGCAAGTATCTTTATTTGCTTAAGGCTTTTTCTTTCCTGGTGTGATTATACTTTTTTCTTTTTCCCTATGCTTTTGCAATATCAGGAATATTGAGTCTTCTCTCATTTCCCACTATTGATGGAACACTTATGAAGTACAAAGGAGGTGCCTAACATACAGATATGACTCACAACTCTAAATCTGATTGCTAGTTGCCAGACCTGAATAATTCCCAGGGTCCTTTTTGTGTGCTCCCCTATATACAGCTCTTTAGGAAACATGGATCTTTGGTATGAGCTTCCAAGCCACCTTCTCCCTCCTCCCTTGCTCCTCTTTCTCTCTTGGTATGACATATCTGGCTAAGGTTACTGGCCCAAAGGACCTAACAGCTGCTGAACTGGATTATTATCCACAAAGAAAGGAGCTAGAGAAATAGAGAGACCAGTCACTTACTTGTATTCCACCCCTCCCTCCAAGCAGGAAATGTTCATGAGAGTAAAAGGCAAGAAAAGCAGCTTTGTTTGATTTGCTGGCTTTGTGTCCTGTCTTGTCTTCCCTCGAGACTGATCAATCTACATGGCTTCTGCCAGCCCAAAGCTAATTCTTAGTACCCAATAAAACATCATTTTTTCCTCTATACCTGTTAATCCACCCCAAAGTTGTATCAGCTGTTTTTCCTACGTCTTTTGCAAGGCTCCGTATTTCTGTCTTTGGCTCGTGTGTTGTCACATTCACCACATCCCCATCTAAGACAGCCTGGGCTTTTCTCTCCTCTTGTTAGCCTGGGATGAAACTCTTTAATTCCTTGGTGTTTGTCCTTCCTCGTGGTTGTATTAAAAAGCACTTTGACTGAATGGGCCCATGACCAAGTATTCCAGCCTGTGCCATATAACTGATGGTGGTAGATACTCTTGTAAGGATTTTTGAAGAAGTTGAACCTCCTGGAAGTATTGTGCTGCCCTTAGGCACAGTTGTCAGACAGTACAGTGTGATTATTATTACTTCCATCCTTTTGTTCTGTCTCTATCCTATTCCTTCTTACAAACCCCCAGATTTAGTCTGCGTACCACAATGTAGGCATGAGACGTGGTGGACTTCAATGTAAGAACATTTCTTAGGGAGCCATTCAACAGCTCCTGCTTAAACTCTTCTTTCCCTTCCCCTCCCATAATGGAACACTCTTAATTCTCCCTTTAGCAGTTTCTCTCTCTCCTCTAGCAATGGCATTGCTGAAGAGTGAGCCTGAACCAAAAGAGTTTCCACACTTCTGATGTAGGAAATGGAGATCACAAAAGGGCTCAGCCCAGAGCAACAAGCAGGAGGGTTTAGCTGTTGGCTTACATCAGTGCTCTCCAAAGTGGGATGCATGCACCCCACGAGGTGTGCAAGACAATCCATTGGGGTGTAGGAAGAAAATACTGTAACTTCAATAGTACGCCTATATAATGTATAAACAAATCATTATGTATCTACTGGGGATGCATGATCAAAATTTTATTACTGGTAACGGTATGCAATCAGCAAAGTTTGGAGACCACTGATTTACATTGTGGCAACCCACCTCCCTTTCCAGGCTGGTCTGCCTGGAGGGTCTTAGCTCTACACTTGGCAGTCCAAGGAGCCAACAGGACCAGGCATTGCAAGGGTGCTTTAAACATGGCTATGAACAGAAAGACCTCAGAGACATGTGAAAAAGACATGACCAGGAAGGCACCTCTGAAGATCTGGTTTCTGTATATACACAAGCTAGAGGCTATTATTTGCTCTGTGGACAAGCAGAACTCCAAGGGTCGGCATGAGTCAATGCTTGCCAAGTGATCATTTTCTGTTTTGAAGGTGATCCTCTGAAGGCCTGAACACGGACGCTGACAGATGGTGAGCTCTGGTGTAGTGAATATCAATGTAGTAGTGTTTTCCAGTATTAGAACATAGATTTTAGTACCATTCAGAAAGCAAAACTTAGGCTGTGCATAAAGGGCAAGAGATATTTTGCCCCATTGATATGGACTTCTGCATACATTTGCATACTTGTAGTTTGCCGTCGTGTTAGGTAGTGCTGCTGCATTCACACACAGTCTATTGTCTTCAGGAAAATAAAGCATGTGAAGTCAAAGAAAGTGATTATTTGTCCACTGAGAATTTAGGGACATGGATATATTTTTGTGTGTGCATTTTTTATTTTATATTCTATTTTTCCTACCACTCTCTAGATGTGTGGTTACAGGGTAACAGAATAGTAGTGTCTTTTCAGGTTTGAGCAGCTGGGTGCCAACTTTAAACACCTGACATTTTTAAGTGATTATCATTAGGTTTCAGAGTTAAATGACCCAGTTGTAAAGATGGAGGCAGTGCACACCTTCTGCCAGTCTGCTATGATCAGAGATTGTAGTGCAGCTGTAAGATCGGTACTTTGAAGAACACTTTGAAGTCCATTGAAAAGCAGTTTGCTAGTTCTGAAGGCATCACCATGGACCAAAAAGGCAGAAGGACATACCAAAACTGAAAGAAAGGTGATGGATACAACCAGCAGCGGGTGACAGTCTGTTATGCACTGTTTGTATGAAGTGGTTTTTGTGGGGTGTATAGATATTCGAGTAAGTCCATTTGCCATGACATCAGCAGTCTGGGAAGCCTCACCAACAGCCCAGGTTGAAGTATGAAACTCCAATCACTTTACAACCACGTTGCAGAGCTGGGGCAGGATGTGTACAAAACATCCCAGCTTGTCTCAGAAGCGCGCAACAATTTGCAGGGCGATGAGCAGCGCTCCCCTGCCAGCCTGCTCCTGCAGTGCTCTGTCCCCTTGACAGCCTCGCAGCTGCTTTGCCGAGATGTGCAGGAGACCCAGTACAGTGGGAGGAGGTGGTGGTGGTGTGGAGTCCCTGCCCACCCCTTATGGTCCTCATTTCTACCTTCATCCAGCATACACCTTCCCACCTTTGTGTGTGTGCATGTGTTTGGGAGGCTCAGCCCCAGGCTGGAGCACACCGAGTGCTGCAGCTTCACTGCTTGGCACCAGTGGATGCTGGTGTGAAGGCAAATGGTCATCAGCCAGCTGCTGAGTGTGCTTGTGGAGTGGGGGGTGGCACGTGTATGAATGGAATGTGATTGCTTTCCTCCTGGGATGAGATCAAGTCCAGAGGAGAAGGTCAAAGAAAGCCTTAAGGGATCTGGCTGAGTGCTGGTCTTGGGGCTTCACAGAGTGACTTCAGCTCTGTTGCCAAGGTGGCATGAGGGTGGGCTCATGTCAAAGACATTCATTTTGTCTGACAGGATGAAAATAGGTTAATCAAGCAGAAAAAGCAGTGAGGAGAAGAAGCTTTAACCCTTCTCTGATTCCTCATAGGCTCTGGAATGGGGAGTTAGTCCCTAAGCCACCCTTGGATGTGCACATGCACCTGCTTCTCTAGTCTGCTTTCCAGTCAGTCCAGCTCCCCACTGGTGTTCAGGGAATTTCCTTCTACTGCCCTACTCCTTCTTCAAGGGTTTTGGCAGTCCTGGGTTTTCCTGGGTGGAGGCTGGGAAATGCACAGTGTCCTGGACAGGCTGGTACATACTTTCGTATGGTACCTGGAACGTGCTGCCTCTTGCTGCCCTTTCCCCTGCCAGCCCTGGGGAAGTTTCTGAATCCCTTGGCTGGGATATACCCTCAACACGGAAGAGGAAGAATCCATAATCAGCTCAGCTGATGTTAAACGGATTGTTATTTAGGAAACTAAGCACCAGAAAGTATGTTACTGGTTAACTGCCCTCTCTTGCCCTGCTTGTACCTGATCTCAGGAAGAGAATGGCACCACACATTGCTGTCCTCCAGCTTCTGAGGACACTGCATGGACCCCTGTTTAAAGAAGATGTAGGTGTTTGTGTGTGTGTGCTGTATCATTAGAGCAGCTACCCTGGTCTTCCATCAGTGATCCCACTGTTTAGAGTGCTGTGTGATTTGTCTGGGTTGATTTTCCTTTATTTAAAAAACCCTATGAGTACAGGCTGTGATGGCTTGTTACCAGCACAGTGCCTCTTTCTATGCAGGGATGCCTTGGAACTTGTCTGAAAGCAGTCAAAAGGCTTTTTTTTTTTTTTTTTTTTTTTTTTTTCTGTAGCACAACAAATGAAAACCACATATGCTTTGTGATGAGTTCATTTGTGCAGGTTTCAGCTCACCTCACACTTTAACATCAAAGTGACAAACCCTGGAGTGTAAAGGTGGTGGGCAGAACAGTGCCTTGCAGAAATACTGGATGGCCCAAGGCTGATAGCGATGCTGCCAGGCATTGCTGTAATGATCTTTGGTTCTCTGAGTTATACAAGTAGCTTCAGCCCCTTCCTTCTGTGCCTGACTAAGGCCAGAAGGCTGATGCTTCAATGGATGCTACTGTTAAGGCAGAGAGCAGAGAGAGAACAATGCAAAATTCTTTGGCAAATCCATTGCTCACAAACACGGGCTGGAAAAGGCAAAAAATCAACAGTGACATTTGCGGGGTGTTCAGTCAGCTCTGGCTGCAGGTGCACGTAATCTTCTGGTGTTCTTGCATATGCTCAAGGTCCTGTTTGCGGTGAGGGGAGGAAGGGAGGAGGAAGACTGGAGGAGGAAGACTGAAGGAGGAAGCCCCGCATTTGACTTGAATATGCTGCACTCAAAATCAGGTGTGGTGCAAAGTCTGCCACCTATTCCATGGGTAAAGCACCATTTGAGCTTGATTCCTTATTGTGGCTGATCTTTTCAAGCAGGACAAACCCTGCTTTCAGCATAAAGACTAAGTTCCAGGTTATTATTTTTAAGCACTCTTAATCCCTCAAGTTAGAAGTCCTCCCGGCACGGCTCTAGGCGAAGATGGGATTTGGCAACTACTCTCACTCCCTTTTTTCCTCTTCTGAATGGTGATTCTCTGTTCTCTGCTACCCTGCTCATCAACCCACTTTTTCCACTGTTTGGATTCTTGTTTATGCTGCTTTTCCAGCTTTACTTCCTGAAGGGATTGCCTCTTGTTCCCAAACACATCGTTTGCATCAGCTTGGGCTGTCCTTCAAAAGGGAAGCAAAGCGTTCTAGAGTGAGTCAGAAATCCTTATGGATGAGCTCAGCACAGCGGAGAAGAAACCAGGTCAACAGTAGCTGTAATGAGCATTTAGCTATATCCCTGGCATGGCACTTCCGATCTGTCTCTCCCCCAAGCCTTCCACTTCCATGTATGGCCACACTTCTGCCAGGAGAAGAGTCATACTTAAAACCTTTGTGTGGACAAGGCAGGCTGTATTGACCAGTCAAAGCATGTTTTGCATCTCCTTAGGAAAAATGCATCAGCTAAGACACTGGAAACATGTCCCTTCCCCTTTTCCACCCCCATTAGTGAAGACAAAGCCTATCTGCTCTTCTATAGGATGGCGTTTTAAGAGTGAGGACCAGCTCACTGTGTGTGTCTGTACATTACCCATCAGACACATTCTGCATCTGTTCAGCAAGAACATTACAGACCAGAAGTAGAAAACAGCATATGCTCCCACTTTGTGGTGATATTGGAGTCACTGCATCACAAGAAATCCAAATGCTACAACAGCCAAGAAGCTTGAATTTGGACCCTCGGGAGTTGGAACGACATTCTATTGTAAGCTCCAGTTCTGGTTTTGTTATATATCCCTATGGTATATGATGGCACCGTTGCCCACTGGAGCATACACCAAGCCACATCAGCAGAGTGTAGCTGCCAACTGCAGCCCAGAGATGAGCTACGACAGCACTCCCGCCCGGTCCTCACATGGCACAACATCTGCTGGGGATGAATCAGGCATTTGGACTCGGCTAAAAGATTTTCCAGGTTTGGTTAGAAACTTCTCAAGAGCTGCTTTCTGCTTTGTGCTGTGGCCCAAAGGCAGTTTTAACAGTTTGCTGGCACCTCCTCTCTGTCCTACCTCTTGCACTGCCTGTGGATCTCTTTCATCACAGGTTTTCTCCACTCTCAACCCTGCACTTTCTCTGCCACTCCACCAAGGATGATGAGCCCAGCAAGGAGCTGAACTGGAAGGCAATATTATCCAGAAAGAGAGTTAAGTACAGGACATTGCAACGCTTTGTGCCATGATATCAGGTACAAGACACGTCCGATAGTGCACTGCTAGAAACATCCTCTATGCTGCTGCTTAGCTGTGAGGAGTTAATGTATGTTTTAACTTGTGCTTCAGAGAATCCCGTGGCTTCAGAGAGGCAGGATTTCTGCCACAGCGTGATATCCATTTTTCATGATGAAGCTGCGGTAACGTGATGCCAGTGGGACACCTCTAGGAGTCTGAACATAACTGGAGCATCCGGATGGCTCCTGAGTAATGTTACATCCTTGGCTCTGCAGATGTACAGAGAAGATAATTCTTAGCCATTTGCACGTCCTGATAATAATTCAAAATGCAGTCTATCTGATGGTCTGCCCCTGGGACCAGATCTTTAATCTGGTGCACATTGCTACAGTTATGATATTACATGGGAATCCTGGCTTGAAAAGAAGTTTATAAAAAATTGGAATTTTTATTAAATTTGTCTTTTAAGTGACTGTCAGTGGATGGGAACCCCTGTACTCAAATATGAGGAGTTCAGCTCACTGAAATTGAGATCTGCTTATCCATGTTGCCCCTCTTAAGGGCACTTGTTTCACATTTCCAGATGTTTCCTCACATACACCAAAGCCAGCTGAAAATGATAGTCAAGATTCTCATGCAGTATCTTGACTGAGGAAGCCAGAATGTTCTGGAAAGGCCCAAAATTACAGTAGCACCTATTCCAGCATTAAAATCCCAGAGAGAATGTAATTCCCAAGGAGTGTATGTCCTTATCACACCATTGTCTTTAATAAAATAGCTCCAAAGAATCAGCGGGGGCTCCTTTTTTTGTTTTCCCAATGTGATTTTTTATTAGCAATTTATTCAGTCTAGCAGATGCCAGCGTGCAAACTCTGCAAAGAGCAAATCTCTTCCTCCAAGTGTAAATATTTACGGATCATATTCAATGGTATTTAGTACTCTGCAAACATATTGTCAACAGTTCTATCCAGATTCTTCCCTAATCGCAGCCTGAGAATTGGCAGAGACATGTCCTCTGTGAAAAGATGGTTATGGAAAAAAAAAATGATATCAGGCTAAATAGGTTCTTGGCTTAATTAGCCTGGAGTTACACCAGCTCTGTTACAGGGGCTTTTACCAACCACACACAGAGCTGGGGGGATGATTCTTGCAGGGGGACAGTTCTCCAAAGCAGGCTGGGAACCTCTCTTGGCACTGGACGTAAAGGGCCAGTACAATGCAGGACAGGGAGGTTCAACCTTCCACATCTTCTAAGGGATGTAGTTCCACCTTTTCTTAGACATGCCAGGAGGCATGTGACTATTCTTTGCATTGCATCGACTGGCCAAGTTTATTTGAATAGTCCAGAAAAGCAAATATTCCCCACCCCAACAACCATCCATTCTTAAAACAGAAATGTGTTATTTCTTAGACACAGAGCTGCCTTTTGCTCTCTAGGTCAGTCACTGCAAAATCCCTGAATGGGTTAATGGCTGGGACGTAGCTTGACCATATTGGAGCCCTTTCCGTTTGAACTAATATCCTAAATCTCCTTTCCTGCACCTCCAGCCCAATCCCCTTTGATAGCATTTCATTACATCACATAATCTCTGCTCTCCTGACAATCTGGAATAAACACAACCCAACTGAAGCGTCAACGGCGGCTTAGCCCTCATTTCTATTCTCGAAACCCCTGCTATTGCAAGCACGTCTTAGCGCCCCGGCTTTTCACACGAGGCATGTAAAGTAGCGAAGATCTCTAAACACTTCAAAATTGTATCCCCTGGGGTTCCCCAAGGGAACAGCCTGAGTGACTGACACTCCCCATGCATCACAGGGAGAGAGGCGAGTGGGGGGGCACGTTCATGATATCGCATCCTTGTCTGCGGGATCACGGCCTGTTTTCAGTGTCTGCCTCTTCCCATTCCACATCTGGGCTTCTCCATGTGCTTTTTTTTTTTTTTTTTTTTTCTCCTGAGACTGCTTTTTCTCAGCAGTGTGCTTGTTCCCCCCTACACCAACCCTACGGGCCATGTGCCCTCCTGCTCTGCTCAACAGTTTCATGCTATTTCCTCCATCGCTGTGCTTGCTCACGCCAGATAATCTGTCCTACAGCAGACAAGACAGTCCTCCTCCCCCCATCAACTGTCTCTGCTCATTAGAATTGCAGAGCTTCCTTCTCCCTTCCTCCTCCTCTGGAAAGGAGGGGAGGGAATATTTCGGTAGATGTCAGTATCCAACACAAATGATGGAATGATACATCTGTACGATAGAGACAGAGAGATATGCTTGAAATTGAGCCCTTAACATGGAGTGCCGCCCAGCTTGGCACTTTGTCTACTTTTAATTATCTGGTGGACCAGGCTCTCAGCTCCTCCTCCTCTTTGCTCACTTCAAAAAGAAAATTTGTGTCTTCTAAAATGACACCGAGATGGGTAAATGATTTCACCATCGCTTTCATCTATGGCAAGATTAGCAGTGGCAGCCAAAATCCTGACAGGATTGGAGGTGGCAAGGGCTCCTTCACCTCTCCAACACCACAACCACTATGTAGTCTCACACCATGGACTGAGCCTGTCTACGCACAACGCTGTTTTCTGCCCCTTTGTTTGATGTCTCTTCTTTGGGTGACCTGGAAATAACCCCAAGGAGCTGAGCTCAGGAGAGCGTACTTGCTCCAAAATCCTTAAAGGAAGACCTGCACCTTCCACCAGTCCACAGAGCACAGCTCCACGCTTCACAATGCAGCCCAGGCATATATATTACGTGCCTCTATATGCACGTACATAATGGGATACATAAAAGCTTCCAAGCCCCACTGCTGCGTTGCCCCGAGAAGCTGTGGGCTCCCGATGTGGCAACTTTTGGCACAGGCAGCAGCACTAAAAACGCGGTGCTGACTGGTAGCATTTGATTCAGTATTTAACTCGGCAGCATCTTCTACTTCAACGATGCTGCTGCCGTCAGCCGCGGGGACGGCTGGTGCCGAGCTCGCCCTCCCGCCAGGCGGGGCGGGCGCGGGCCCGGAGCCTCCGCTCGGCTCCCTCAGCTGCGGGCGGGCGCGGGAGGCCCCGATGCTCGCCCGGCCGCGCCCCTCCCCCCAGAAAGCAGGTAGGGCTTGGGGGGGGGCAGCCGCTCTTCCGCACCTCCTGCAGAGGAGCGGGGCGAGGACCCCCGGCTTCCCGGGGCTCTTCCGGCTGTGTGGGGTGGGGGTGGCGGCGGCAGCGCGGGCCGCAGATCCCTGCAGCACAGCGATCCACCCCC
>JAAGNO010023626.1:5444-26458 GCA_033439905.1 Ceryle rudis | reverse complement strand
CGCCGCTCCCGGAGAGCGTCTCTGCTCTTGGCGCTTCACAGAAAATTCAGGACTTCCCCGAGCCTCGAAATAAAGGCCTCCCCGTCCAGCCCCTCTCCCCAGCAGGGCTTGCACAGGATCTCGCCACGGCTTCGGGGACGAGCTTCACTTGGAGCCGATCTGGGCTGCAGACAGCCTGAGGGGTCCGATTAAATCTCAGCCGCCTCCTCCCCTTCTCTCTCACCCCACCGCCCCCGCAAATCCGGGCTCGTCTCCTAGCAGCCTCCTCTTCCCACCGCGGCATCTAGGTTTGTTATCTGCGTTGGGAAGCGGAGAAGGACGTGTCGGTGTTCCCCTGACTGCTGCGATAGAGGGCTGACAGTGGTTCCTAACAACGGGTAGTGCCACCCCCTGATAGGTGTCACCAGCTGGGATGGTATAAAAGAGAGAGAGATATGCGTGTCATCTGTGGGAAGTGGTTGGTGTGCTCTCTACTGGTTGCTGAAGCAAACCAGCTGTTTGACATTGGCTGATTCTCTGCTAGCTTGCAACTCCAGCCTGGGCACAAAATTTTCACAGTTCTGGTTAAAAAGTACTTCTGCTGGGAGTGACTAGCCATGAGCTCATCTCACCTAGGCAACAGAGCTGAGAGCTGCTTTAGAGCCTCAGAGGAGCATGAACTGGAGACAGTAGGGAAGAAAGCTTGGGACAATCCTGTTTACAATGGTTCTCCCTCTACTTCCTTGAAGATTCGTGCCATCTACAACCCCAGGTCTGTTCTGGAGAATCCCTATGAGAACTTTGAAGAGGTGGAGGATCCACTGCCCTACCAGGAAGAGCAGAACAAAACTGTGGATGGAAAGACAAGTCCTCTCCTCAGGTGTTTTTTCTACATCTTCAGAGGCATACGAGGTAAAGCTCTGATATCTCACTAGAAAGGTTTTACTAGCCCTTGTGAAGAGTGATTGGGGGGGAGCAAGGAGCGGTGGGCTGTGAGTGTGGGAACACAGAAGGTAGAAACTCCTTATGGCCATGTATCCCAGGAACCTGTTCAGCATAGACTAGTATTACTCTGGAGATCACCTTTTGCTGACCTGGAAGGAACAGCTTCATTACATGTGCCTTGGTATAGCTCCAGGGTCTGTCCTGTTACATTTACTACAAGGCTGGATGTACAGACAGACTTAGTGGTGCGCTCAGGATCATGCAGTGAATCTGTTGGAAGAGCTTTGGACAGAGTTTAGCTGTCCTGGATCCAGAGGAGCCATCACTCTGGTGATGAGTTATTCTGTCTATGTGTATTTTCTAGATGAAGTGGTACTTGCTCCTGTGTTACAGTAACTTAAGAACTGATACAAGTATCTACCAGAGAAAATATGGTACTGTCAGGACTGAAATGCAGAGGACTGTATCAAACAAGGCTTTGCTTGAAGATGCTGAAAAGAAAGAGGTGCTAGTTTCTAGTTTACAAGACAGAGAAAGAAATGTTACATAGGATTATTCAGAGGCAATCTTAAAAACCTGGGAGCAAGTTAGATCTTCTGTAAGAATTACAGCCCCAGGTAAGAACATTTGTGGAACAGTTTCTTATAAAAGCCATGAAGTCCTACTACTGTAAAAACAGGGAAGATAAAGCAAGAAACTGTATTTCTTGTGGAAATCATTCTTTTCCTGCTAATGTGTCTTTTAGTCCTGACTTGGAAGGCAAGAACCTTTCTCAGAGCTGTATCCTTTAACAGGTCATGTGGGTGAACAACAGTATAACTTTCCTACTGGTCATTGCAGTTACAGTCTACCATTACTAATTCACACAGAGCCCAGAGCTGAGCCTTTAAAGGTTTCTCCTGCCTAAGTCCTGGCTGGGCTTGGTGGGTAATTACAGACTGCTCAGAGGGAGCGTATCACTTATGTGTTTTATTTTGATATCCTTTCTTCTGGGCATTGTTTGAAACTTAAAAAGGAAAAACAAAACCGTACTTTAATATTAAAATTCCATTTCTGAGATGCTAAGGTTGAAATTTGAGCATGCAAATGAAAACACCTTCTTGGGACACTACAGCATTTCCTTCTTCTATGACTGTTGTAGCTGCGTGTTCTGCCAGTGAGGGTGGTAAATAGGATTGAAGGATAGACCAGAGCTGGGAAGATGAGATCCAAATGTCAGTGCATCCAGAAGGAAGGCCTCTATCAGCCTCACAGAGGTGGGGACACTTTCACTGAAGAGTTTTCATCCTTCCTTTGCATCTTTACTAGGTGATTCTCCAAATATTGCTGTTTCTTCCCTCTCCTTCCATTTAATCAGCCTAGTGGCTCACATGGAAAATGGAGGTAGTAAAGATAAGTCACTTAACTGAGGACAGTTTGTGGAGGGGTTTTTTACTTAAAACCAATTCATTGGGATTATGTGCCCATAGCTCTCTGGGGGCACCGGTCAAAGGTGGCCTACTGAGTTCTGGACTGGGCTATCAGTGAGTAGCTGCTACTCTCAATGCCACTACTCAGGACTGTTCCTCTCTAAACTGTGTCCAAGCAACCCTGTGAGCTCTGGTCCCTGCTTGCCTCCTGCCACCTCATCTGTTTCATGGCCAACTGATCTGAAAGGGTACAGGACCAGCCTCATGGTCCTCCAGGACCATGGGCAAGTCTCCGAACCAAGTTTTCAAGAGCATTTGAGCATCCCTGAATTTAGGTGTTCCTGAGTATTCCCAAAGTGAACAAAGTCTGCACCTCTCTGACAAACTTGTGGATAGGAGGGGTTCCTTCCCTCATGGAAAACAAAAAGATTGTGGTGTGGTCATATCTATAGAGATGAAGGGGGTAATTTAAAAGTGACATAAACAGATGAATGAGTTGTTTCCTCTAGTTTTTATCCATTGTGGAGATTCCTGTAGACCACATGATACTCTATCCTGCATGTGAGTTAATCCATATCTTCTCCAGGCTCTTATTTCTGTTGCTGGTCTGGCATTTTCAGAATAGGCTACTGGTTTGTCTGTCCAGAAGTGAGGATGCAAGCTGCAACAATCACTATGATAGCTGATGGTGCAAAAAGCTTCTAATCTGTTGAGATGCCGAAGAACTATTGGAAGGAGTAAATGTGCACAGACCACTATATCGCTTTTGCTTGCCTCAAAGAAAAAAGTGCTTTGTCTCTGCCAGAGATGACTTCAGATATGTGGCCTTTGATCAGCTTTGATCCCAGCTTGCAGGAAGATGTTTGTTGCATACTACTGGGGACAGACATCAGGGCTGTACTCTCTAGGAGCAAGGCTATAGGTGTTATTGACGTGTGTTCCATCACTAGACTTTCAAGTGGAAGCTCTTATGCCTTTCAACTTCAGGAGCATTTCGGAAATCACAAAAGAAAGCCATTACAAAAAGAACAAACAAATACGTTAATGGTATCAGGCAGTTCATCAAACCCAAAATATCTAAGCTCATTTTAAAGGAAGTGTTTCTTTCTTTTTGATCAACCCTGGTGACATTTAATGGGTTGTTTTCACTGCATGGAGAAATCTGATCACTAGCTGTAACAACTGGCATAACTGTACAGGAGTCAGCAGAGCTCCATTGATAGACATCCTGAGGATAAATTGCCTCTAAAATTTATACTGAAAAATTTGAATTGGGTTATTTGAGTCTTATGACCTACGAGAAATCTGCAAGAGATTTTAAGTAAGTAAAGGGCAAATATTTGGGGCCTGATGGTTCAATATTCACTAAAAAGACTAAGCTAACATCAAATGCAGTTCTGCTATGGAAGTCCTGTCAGAAGGTCAGCTGTTGGCACATGGATGACTTAGGTGAAATGTTAGGGTTTCAGGAGTGCTTCTGACAAAGACTGAAGGTTAAGCTGAAAACCAGGCAGTTAAAGATCAGTCCATAATGAACTCAAATAGAAAATTGGAGACTGATTTAGTGGGGGGTAGGGGGTGTGTGTGTGTGGAAATCCAGTATATTTTGGGTTTTGTCATCCCCAAATCTTTTGTTCATGCTGGAATGTGGTTGGTTTGGTGGTTGTGTTTGGGTTTTTTTGTTGTTGTTTGTTTGGTTTTGGGGGGATATTTAATACATTTTTACAGCTTTTATTCAAGTTTTGAAAAGAAAAGTGGTTTTGCCTTGAAAAATGACAAAAATATAACTCTAGCAGTGTTCTTTGGGAATGGCATTTCACTTCAAAAGCTTCCCATGACTTTTGAGAATGGCCATCAAAACTCTCCAGTTTCTCCTTTACACCCAACAGGTCTGTGGGGCACTACGCTGACTGAGAACACAAGTGAAAACAGAGAGCTTTATGTGAAGACCACACTGCGAGAGCTGCTAGTCTATATTGTCTTCTTGGTGGACATCTGTCTACGTAAGTAGCTGTCATATCTCGTAGCTGTCTTTTTTTCTGTATGCAGCATTAGAGGAGTAATGTGAGGTTTTATTATTTGATTTCCTCACTCTGTTTGTAGATGTAAAATTTATTGTAGATACTCACTGCAGCAAGTAAGGTGTGTTGTTAACCTACAGAACAGCTCCTGCACACAAGTAAAATAACTGATTGTTGCTCTAGACCTAATTGATGTTTGTCAGGTTTAAGCCTGATCCACATTATCATGACTCCACAGTCCTGGTAGAATATGCACAGGGTCTTTTCTTACTTTCACAGCAAATGTTCAAGACAACAGAGAGCAGCTCTAGAAACTTCCTGGGAGCAAACACACAGGGTTCGGAGAGATTTTTCTCCTCTGAGACTGGAGGGATGGCTGAAGTGATAAAGCAGATGGCAGCTCGCACTGTTGTTCTTGTGTGGATTTAATGCATCCCTGTACTGAATGCTAACAGACTTTGTGTGGGCAGAACAATGGCTGTTTGTTTTTTGGGAAGGTTCATTCATTATCAGAAATGAGCACCCGTGGCATGAAACAGTGAATAGGATTATATTTCATGGATCCTATGGCAGGAGAGATAGAGGGACAATACCAACCTGAGTTACTATCACACCGGCCCAGGGAGACAGTGTTTCGGTCACATGCACACAGGCATATGTGTGGTCAAACACCCCATCCAGAAGTGGAGGGGTGGGTAGGGAGGTCCTTGAATGTCAGCTGCTTTATTTTCACAGTGCCCTTTCAAGAGTAGGACCTGTTCTTAGTGATTACCATGATGGATGTTTTTCATCAGGAAGGAGCACTGGAGAGTTGAAACAACATATTCATGGAAGTTAGAGCCTGCTCCTGTTTGAGATTTCTTGATAGGTGAAAACTTACCTGGAGCTTTCCACTTGGGAAAATGGGATGGTCTCTATACCTTCATGGCTTCACATCAGAACTTCAAAATAGAGATCAGGGACATTGTTCTGAGAAAGAAAATGTCCCTCAGAAATTTTGTCTGAAGACAAAAATTGTTACCTAGGATCTTCAGTTGCATCATGCAATGGTGGTCTTCGGTTTGTAAACTCTTATAGTCTGTCAATCTGACAGTTTAAATTCTGGAACATGCAATAGGTTATGTCTGTAAATCAGAAAATAAAGTAATATAGTCATAGTTCCCAAGATTTCTTCTCTTGCGCCTTGCTCAGCTTACTTGTGATTGCATAAGCCCCACAGAAAGTGAATATATAGATACGTTTATATCAGGTTCCAATATTCAGGTGTAAGGGAGGACCCTCATCTTGTTCTCTTCTCTTAGTGACATATGGAATGACAAGTTCCAATGCCTATTACTACACCAAAGTGATGTCTGAGCTCTTCCTGCAGACCTCTTCAGATGGCCGTGTCTCCTTTCAGTCCATTGGCAGCATGGCTGACTTCTGGATGGTGAGTACAAATCTGGCCCAGCATGAGGCACCCTGGAAATCTCAGCTGGGCTGGAATATTCAGTTCCCTCTGAATGTGCCACCTAGTGATTTCAGCAAGGCATTTTGCTGCTACAGTACCAGCAATAGTTACAACACCATTTGCATGCAAAATATCCACTGATTTAAAAGATTATTTATCCCTGTGAGCACTGTGGTCAGAATACTGGCTAGACTTGGTGTTGCGTGTGTGTCTAGGAGAGTCCATTCCCCAGTAACTTATCAGCTAACCAGCCAGGACCTAACAAATAGAAATTGCTGTGATTTGATACTCATTGCACAGATGGGAGTACCAGCCTGGAGAGGCTAAATGATTCACTCCAGGTTTCCTTGTGGTAGAAATGGTTTTGAATCCTACAGTCCAATGTCTTCTTGCTGGTGTCTTAGTAATAGGCCTATGTACATTTTAATGGGTAACTGTGGGCACTGCACACTTAACCCGACTTTAATTCATGCCTGGGCTGGTCTGATCCATAGATCTATTTATTTATTTGCTTGTTTTATGAAGAAGATGGATTAAAATTTACACTGACTTCTATCAAAGAGAATAAAGAGGGGAGAAGATGTCTGGGGTTTAACACATTCCTATCAAAGAACTGAACACAGTGAATGCTGTTGAGATATTGCAAGCAGTTATCTCTGACAGTCAGCCAGAAACAGTTTGTCAGCTTTGTCTTCTTCTGTTGTATTAAAAATGTATAGTGAACTATGGCACTACTGTTGTTTTTCTCCCACTGTTTCCAGGGCACTGGCACGCACCTTTCTCATAGTACACACTTTGTGCCAAGGCAACTCCTTGAGACTCATGCTAACTGAAGTGGAAGGGACAAAGAGACTTGTAGGCCTCTTATGTCGTCTTTAGCTCAATAAGGTGCAGCAACTATTATAGGTCTGTGAGGAGCCAGCAATGACCCTGCTGCCCAGTATCCCTCTTCTTCTACCAGCCCTGGTCTTGCCCCTCCTTAGCACACATCCAACATCACGTTCTACTACTTTCCATTTTGGGCAGCAGAGAGGGATCTCTATCTCGAGCCTAGCCTAAGAAAATTCATCTACTGTGTGGGCTATGAATGAAGCTGATCTCCCTTCTCTTGCAGTATGCACAAGGCCCCCTTCTGGACAATCTCTACTGGACAAAGTGGTATAACAACGAGTCCCTAGCAGAGCACAGCACCCAGTCATACATCTATTACGAGAATCTGCTGCTTGGTGTCCCACGCATGCGACAACTGAAGGTGAAGAACAATTCCTGTGTGGTCCATGATGACTTTAAGGAGGAAATCTCAGGCTGCTATGATGTATACTCAGAAGAAAAGGAGGAAAGGATCTCCTTTGGGCTAATCAATGGAACAGCGTAAGTATATCCTCTGCTGTTCAGGATTAGAAAATTCAAATTAGTCTCTTCTAGATAAAATAACATCTGCTCAGCTGTGGGATGCCAGGGCTGAGTTTCTCATATGAGGCTGGAATTCCCCTTGCAGTCAGAGGCAACAAGTAATTTTTGCCTATTGATAAGGCCAAGTGTCTGAGGAAAACCACAACAGAATGCATGGCATTGTGGGACCTTTTGGGAAAGCCATGAAAAATCCAGTGGAGATTTAGGTAGAAATTGTTGCCTGTTTTTTAAGAGTGTGAGGATAAATAGAGGCCTTTGGCACCAGATCTATCAAATAGATGATGCTATATGCTTCCCTCCTGGATTTCAGGAGTCAGAGAGAAGGAAGTGCATCTCTTTTGTCTTGAAAATCTATTTCTCTATAATAATGTGAGGTAGCTGCAATTCAATAATTCTTTGCTTGCTGCATAAGTCTTGGTCTATGAAGGAGAGACTATTGTTCATGAGGAAATAGGAGTGCAAGTGTGTTCTAAGGAGGGGGTTGTGTGCAATGTGGTAGAAGGTGATACAGAAGATCCTGGGAGTAACCTCCATGCAAATAAGACTGTGTTATAACCAATGAACCTTAGAATTTTTCCTCTGCAGTATTGCAAGTCATGTTTTGTCACTGCTGGGAAGCACTGGATCAGAAATCTAACAATGACGATGAACTGATATAGGCTCAGATCTGGAATAGGAATTAAATGCCACCTCTTTAAGTAAAAACTGCTCTGTTCCTTGAAGACGTAGTCTATTTTCTCCTGTCTACAAGGTCATGTCCAAACCTGGAGTGGTGATGCCTTTGCTTACAGCTTGTCTGTTGCAGGTGGAGGTACCATTCTGAGGAGGAGCTGAGTGGCTCATCTCACTGGGGAAGACTAACCAGTTACAGTGGGGGAGGATACTACATAGACCTCAAGTTGACCAGAGAAGAGAGTGCTGAAGCCCTGCAAGTCTTGAAGGAGAAATTGTGGCTGGACCGGGGGACACGAGTTGTGTTCATTGATTTCTCTGTGTATAACGCAAATATCAATCTGTTCTGTGTTCTGAGGTAAGATGAGTCCCACTGAAAATTCTTCTCTCTTGCTTCCTCCTCAATGCCACAGTTTCTTAAAATGCAAATAATTTAATGTGCTCCACCAAGTGGGTAAGACTGAGTGGTATCAGTAGATGTCATACGGATTAGTAAAAAGACTTTTGTTTTTCTGATGTAGCCAGTCACGTTTCTCATCACCTTTCACCCCTTCCTGTCATGGGCAGTGAAGCAGCAGAGATAAGGCTGTGTAAACACAGGCACAACTCTTTCGTGGTTTGGTAGATAGCTCATGCTCAGGTTTGATGCCTCTAATAATTATCTGAGAGTCTCTCTCCCCCTGTTTATCATTATCAGAGATGTCTTATCCCCCTCAAGGTTAGTGGTTGAGTTTCCAGCCACTGGTGGTGCCATTCCCTCCTGGCAAATCCGGACAGTCAAGCTCATACGATATGTCAGCACATGGGACTTCTTCATTGTTGCCTGTGAAATTGTCTTCTGTGTCTTCATCTTCTACTATGTGGTGGAGGAGATTTTGGAGCTGCGTATCCACAAGCTTCAGTACTTCACCAGCATCTGGAACATTCTGGATGTGGTTGTCATTCTGGTGAGGATCCTTGCACGCTTTTTCTGGAGGGGGTGGGCAATGGCAGAGAGGTGTAACAGCCAAAATAAATGAAGGAATGGGGAAACTGGTCTAGATAAGACAAGAGCTGGCACAGGTTTTGCTCTAATAGCAAAATGAAGTAGCAGAGTAAATGGAAACATTCTTTTCTACCAGCCATTAGGAGAAAGTTCTTTCCCTGGAGATGCCTGCGAGGCTGTGAAGTCACTCAGTGCATTAAGACCTTATTTCCATCCTCCAACAGTAGACTGCAGTTGTGATGTGTGATACCAAAGAATTCTGTAACACTTGAATTTCTGTGGAAAGCATAGGTACAGCGATCACTGCGGACTCTTCCTCTTCCTCTTTGCAGCTTTCCATCACTGCTATTGGGTTTCACATCTTTCGCACCATTGAGGTGAACAGACTGTTGGGAGAGCTGCTGAAACATCCTAACACCTATGCGGACTTTGAATTCCTGGCATTCTGGCAGACACAGTATAACAATATGAATGCAGTCAATTTATTCTTTGCCTGGATCAAGGTATTGTATGGGGTCCATGAAGTGCCAGGTCTCCAGTCTCAGACCTTTTCTTCTAGATAGCTTGAGGGTTCACTTTTCCACCCCTTGGAGTGAAGGTAACAGCTATATAACAGGATTTTCTTCAAAGCTATGTGCTCTGTTTTGCAGTAAATCCAGGCAGCTTTTCACCCTGCATTCTGTGGCCAGTTATTTGGAGACAGCGGATGGATAGATGAGCTTAGACACTGTGGTGTAAAAAGTAGTTTTAGAAAATGCTGACTAGAATGTAACTTAGTACAGGATGGATAATTTTAGTATTTTGGAGGATAATCTGGCAAACCATGTTTTCCTTTCATGATGGCCACTCAACAACTGGAAATGACTCATCTGTTGGCATGGACTTTGCATTTCAACAAAAGCATTTTGGCATAGTGGAAAGCCACACTGTACTTGGGGGTCCTCATTAGCCTCAAGGCATTTGTTCTTATGGCAGTCTCTTTATATTTTCCTTTGAAACGGGGAACAGAGTCATATATTTATGATCCCACAGGAAGATGGTGACACACTAGGGAGAAATATCCTTAAAGCAAGTCACCATTCCCCTAGCCTGTCTGTCTTCTCAGTGCTTTGGTATGATAGTGAACTTCCTGTCTTAGTGAGCATGCACATATGAGGGAGACTGACCTAGCTGATGGTTCAGCCTAACGTGGCCCCCATTCTTTCTTCTTGCAGATATTCAAGTATATTAGCTTTAACAAAACAATGACCCAGCTCTCCTCCACACTGGCACGTTGCGCCAAGGACATCCTCGGTTTTGCCATTATGTTCTTCATTGTCTTCTTTGCCTATGCCCAGCTGGGTTACCTCCTTTTTGGGACACAAGTGGAAAACTTCAGCACCTTTGTTAAATGCATGTAAGTGTGTAAGTCAGAACTTACTGTTCTGCCACCTGCCACTGAGACCTTGGCAAAGTTGTGGGTTTATACACCAGAAGATGGCTTTAGGTTAAACTCAGTAATTCTGGTGGTAAGAACTAAATATCTCAAAACAAGTGCTTTGAGATAGGCTCAGAATGTTGTGTTTTGATATTTGTTGGTTTGGCTTGTTTGTTTTGGTGAGGGTTTTTTTTTGTGTGTGTGTTTTGTTTGGTTTTTTGGTTTTGTTTTTAATAAGGAAGAGGCCCAGATAGAATTCTGAAATTCTCTGGCTTCCAGATACACTTGCTGATCACATCGTTTCGAAGTTTGCACAATATCTGTATGAAAATTTTTTGTTTGTTTGTTTTTCATCAGATGGTGCGTTTTAATTCAAACAATGATTTGGAAGGAATACTAATTTTTGCAATAGTGTTTTCACAGGAAGAAGCAGAAGTAATGAATTTCTCTTATCAAGATGATAGCTTTAAACACTGAAATGAAAAAGTCACTCCATTTTAATATTATTTATAAATATATCTGGTTTTGATAAGATAGAAGCTCTACTTAATTTCTGAAAATTGGTAGTCATATAATATTCTAATTTTAATAGGAATTCATCATGAAGTTTTCTAAAATATGCTGTATAATAGTATAAATAAGATTAAGTAGACATTATCAAAGCAAGAGAGATAAAAATTGTACTTACTGGGAGGATGCATTTCAGCATCACTGAATTGGGACAGTTTAAACCAAAGAAGAAGCAATGCTATATTCCTTTTCCTTAGACCTAGAAAATATTCCCAGATCCCTAAATAGTCCAAATGCAAGGAATCTGAAATGGAAAATGCAGCTTTGCATTTCTCAGACAGGATTTTCAGACTCCGAGGTCCTTTTCTCTGCACATGACTTCCCATTTAAATCCTTCAGTCCATTGGCCTCCTCGGGCATTATGTGATGTTAAGAGAAGTATCTGCTACATACAGAGGCTTTCAGCCTTTGTTCCATAGACCTCGGGCATCGAGATTTTGCCTTTATGGTGTCCACAAGAGATAACTGAGATTAAGCAAAATTCTGACAATAGGCTTAAACTTGTTTCATTATAGGGGCTAGCAATTGCAAAAGGCTGAAGAGCACTGTCCAGTACTCCCATCCCCTCCACAGTCTCATGAAGTCTCTTGCAACAGAAGGCTTCAGAGAGTCAAATGCCTTTACAAGGGAAAATTCAGGTTGTTTTGGTTTTGTTTTTAACTCCTTTTGTGTCCAAAACACACTTTGGACAATGAGAAATTTGTGTGGAAAACATGTTTTACTTTACATTCAGCACTTGCTCTAACTAGATCAACTTGCTTTACCCCTGAAATAATATGGGTACATTTAACTCCCCAGTCAGACTGAGTGTCTTGGACCCTGCTTTGGCTTGTGCCTGTGACTGGGCTGCAGACACATTCAGGGTTCACCTCAGAATGGGCTGAGGATGTAGGATAAATATATGTGCCTTTGTGTGACCTTGTGCTCTTTCTCTCTCACAGCTTCACCCAGTTTCGGATCATTCTCGGTGATTTTGACTACAATTCCATTGACAATGCCAACAGGGTCCTCGGGCCCATTTACTTTGTCACCTACGTGTTCTTTGTTTTCTTTGTGCTTCTGGTAAGCAAGAAAGCTCTCCTTGCCCTCACGTTGACAGCAGTGCTTGAGAGACCCTTCCTGATAATTCCTGAGTTAGATGCAGTGCGAATGCTCAGAGAGAAAGGAAGTTTCTGTTATGATAGCTTTGCAGTGCAAATAGACCAAAGCAGGCAAAGAGCACATTGTTGTAATTGAGGATTTGATGATCGGGGTGATTAAGGACCATATTCGCATCCTTTAAGGTGAAGACTAAAACTGATTTGGAATGCCAATGGTTTGGTGACTGAATTCAGGGGATCAGTTCAGCTGCTCTGTAGCAGTCAGTGAACAAAGCATGGAGGAGAGTCTCTGGCTTCCTAGGCAATGGATGCAGAGGGATGCACATAATGACCAGGTTAAACACCCAGTGCCAGAAATACAAATGTAACCCATGAGCTTGCAGGGGAGGCTATCAAAGATGGTATTTAGGCTGGGAACAAATGTACTTTCATCTACTGCTTTAACTAGAAGGACCTCATTCCCAGTGAGGAAGTACTGTGTGACTGAAATGGGCCTTCCCTTCACCTACTTTAATTTGCCCAAGGGATAGCCCACATGGAAACAGCTCCTTGTTTAACTAAGCCCTGCACATCTGTGCCTGTCTCTTGCTGCTTCAGCTGCTGGAGCAGGCAAGATGCCTCATGATTATTCATCTCTTTTCTTCCCCTTTTTCTAGAACATGTTCCTGGCCATCATCAATGACACCTACTCAGAAGTCAAGGAGGAGCTTTCAAGCCAGAAGGATGAGCTGCAGCTCTCAGACATCTTGAAGCAGGTGATGAATAGTGAAAGCTGTGCTACTTTCCCGCTAAGTCCCGAAGCATCTTCTGGAAGTTCCTGTCTTACATGGAATTTACTAGAGAGAAACAGAGGTTGCCAACTCCAGATCCACCTTCTTGGTGCACACAGGAGTCACAGTTCCTTTCTGGGGCAAATCAAGCTCCTAGACCCTTTGGCAATGGGAAGATGAGAAAGCAGGGCTTGGGGGAATCTTGTTAGTTGAGAATGATGGTAGTTTCTGAGAGATGTTTCTTCCCAAGATAGTCTCTAGACAAAGCTCTTTCAGTCCTTGATAGAGTGTACTTTGATCACAAAAATGACAGGTCCTATTTTGCTAAGCTGAGCATGTTACAGTGGTGTAAATCTAGTGGGTTACATGTGGATTTCCCATGAGGAAATTCCAGAAAATGTCCTGGGAGGTTACAACTCTTTGTGCTTTGGGACCAATATTGTGCAAAAAGTATTATCTGAGACATTATCTTAAACAACTGATGACTGGGAAATCAGATAAAGGGACAGCTGGAAGGAAAAAAGCAGATGGCAAATTTTATCATGGAGACCCTGGCTACCATGCTGGTGTTGGTGAAGATGTGATCCTAGTTTAGAGATGGGACTTATTCGGCAGTGTTGTATTTTTGCTTGTGGAAAGCTTAAAATCTCCCTATATTACTTAACATTTGCTCACCCATTTTGCATTGTCTGCTCTGCCCTATTTTCAACTGCTCTGCCTGCATCATTCTGTGTCCATTTGCACCTTTGGTAACAGAGCTACAATCGGACACTCATGAAGCTGAAATTGAAGAAGGAGCGGATTTCTGATGTGCAGAAAGCACTGCAGAATGGAACGAAGGAACTAGATTTTGAAGACTTCAAGAACAGCTTGAAGGAGTAAGTGAGTGAGCTTGAGGGATGCCTGCTTAGCCCTTTCTTTTGGTAATCCAGGTAATTTACATTCTCTGGGATTCAGGACTGGGAAAGCAGTTAGCTCAGATCTGGGCAATGTAAGACTTGAAAGATGATAACTGGTTTTTTTTTTCTCACATGTTTAATCTCCTATTCTTTCTCATTTGGGATGTTCAGGTTTGTCACTGGAAGGAGAAAACAATACACTGTTTTCAAAAGAGATGCTTCTGCACCGTTAGAGCTTAACAGTGCAATTTAATGCTTTGAGCTTTCTATTTCTATTCTTTTGCAGACTGGGCCATGCAGACCATGAGATCACTGCAGCCTTCTCTAGATTTGACAAAGATGGCAATCATGTACTTGATGAAGAGGAGCAACAGCAGATGAAGCATGATCTAGAGGCAAAAAGGGTAAAAAAAGGGGCAAAGAAAGAAACCCTCTGTTTGGTAGAGATCACTCCAAAGTAGTCTTAGGAATCTTTGGGTTTGTGGTATAAATTAAGCAGGCAATTCAAATACTGCAGAGCTCCAGCTCTGCCTGTTGGGTAGCAGCTGAGTATATCACTGCCTGTGAAGCTCTTTGTTACAGTGAAGCTGACACAGAGTTAGTATCCAACTTTACAGGAGTTTATCTATCTTCTAGGTTGCTCTGAATACAGAGATTGAAAATTTGGGGAAATCATATGGTGACAACCTGGAAGAGAACCTGACCTACATGGAAGCAAGGAATAACCACACCAGTAAAGCCAGCTGGGTCTCCAAAGAAGAGTTCCAAGTGTATGTTTTTTGCTGGCAGTAGTTTAATACCCCTGCAAATGAGGGGTCTGATTCCCTGCTTCTTCCTTCTCTGATGTAACTGTTTACACTGACGTTGAGCAAGTTCAGCAAGATCTTGTCTCTTTTTATCTTGCCCATGTGTAAATGAGCAGGTCAGGTGAGAACTGGAACAGTTCTTGTAATGCAGTTTGCTTGTTCCTGTAAAAGATGGAGTTAAGAAATTTTGCTTTCTGCTCTTGAATAACCTCTGCAGCTGTCAGCTGCCCACAGGCAATATGCTGTCATGTTTCAGGTCAGAAGATAGCCTGGATAACTGGGCCAGGGGAAGTTGATACCTTTACAGGAGGCCCTGTGGGAATAAATATCCTTGACTTATAGCCTAGTTGGCTTTCATCGTCCAGGTCTGCCAACAACACTTGTCTGTTTCTCCCTCAGGAGGAATATGGGATAAACATAGCCCAGAGAATCAGAAGATCCTGATTCTGCTACTGAGAAACACTGAGAAATCCACACAGGGCCATATCAAAGGAGAACCATGTGCAATAATTAATAAGGGATTATACTGTGGGAGGACTGTGATCCAAACTGGCTGGGATACCTCCTAAGCAGAACCACTGATTACAAATGAAAACACAGTGTAGTGGGGAGTTATGTCTTCAGTGGGTATGAATCAATTATCTGATATGGAGCATTCACTCCTCTTTGAGGTCTGGCCCATTGTCCGTGAGATATCTGCTGCAAATCCTACTGTTTATCATAAGAAAAAGCTTGCAAATGCTCTCAATGTCTCCTCCAGCCTCCTTCAACGTGTGCTGCAGCTGGAACAGTCCATAAACAGCATTGGCTCCAAGATTGATGCAGTGGTGAGCAAGCTAGATGTGCTGGAAAGAAATAAGCTGAAGAGGAAAGACCTGTTGGGCAAACCACTGGATAACATCAGCAAGGTTGGTAGCCCTCCACCATACATATGAACCAGCTTCAGGGCAGGTGACTAGTCCTGCTGTGTGAAAGGCGTTTTTTTCCCAATCCTCATTGGCATAAGACAAAAATGGTTGGGAAGGGTCAGCATTTTGTATAATCAAGCCTTTTCTGTTCAAGCAAAGTGACACAAAGCCTTGTGCTTTCATGTCGCCCCAGTTAACCATGGTACCTTTAAACACATTTTCCAGCTCCTTTGAGGCCAAGCTCATTCCTCTGGCAGTGGATGCAATTCACTTGTCTTCAGTTGCTTTGTACTTATTTCTCCTCAGAGATTAAAAAAAAAAAATCATACCGTCCTTCCAACAAGAGCAGCTCATGAAGTGTTGTGGATTGTGATCTTAACAGCACCTTGCCTGTGGATTATTTATCACACACAAGGTGTATGATTATTAGCTGTGTGCCCGTGGCGTCTATCTCATTGTGGACCTGGGACTTTTGCAAAGGCTACCTATGTCTGGTCAACCAGAGTATTTTGGGTCATTAGTTTTAAAGTCAACGGCAGCAAGACATGTGGGAGCAGTGCCATTACCTCATGTTTTTATGGCTTCAATAATGAGAATAGCCAAACAGCACAAAGTGACCTAGCTGAGTCAGAAAGAAGCCTCTCTTGCAGAGTAGTCTTGTGATCCCTTCCCATTTGAATGAGTGTTTTGGGGAGTCCTACTTCTCATGTGAACATGCCTGAAAGCTTATTTGAGTGTTTGTTTACAGATTTGCTTTGCCACAGCATTTTTGTGAAGGCTCTCCTAGAGGGTGAAAAGGGCTGAGCCTCTCCTCATTTGTCTAATGCTTCAACGTGCACTCATCGGTGTATTCTTTCATAGACAGGCAGGCTTGTACTAGTTTCTGGAAGACTGGGGGAAGATATTTAACTATCACGCATACCTTGTGTCTCTGCTAGAGTGTTGCTAGACTTCTTGGTAGCTTGTTAACATTGCAGGTCACTCTTTCCTCTGGTTCACAGGAGGAAGAACCCAGTCAGGAAGAGCTGCTCCCCCAGAGACTAGACAAGCTGGGGAAAGAAGAAGCAAAAGGCTGTGGGATGGAACATGTACGAGGAACTGACCTAAGTGGCAACTCCTCCCAAAGTGCAGTGCATCCCATCTTACCTAGGTCAAGTGTGTCAGGGTCTCAGGTGCCGAAGAACATCCAACCGCAGTCTGACATGCACTTCTAGGGAACAGCCCAGCACTCCCAGTCTGGCTTCCACAGTACTAAGTCACTGTCAGTTGTTTCCCCACTGTTAGAGTAATCCAGACAGCTGGACGCAGACACCACTGTTGCCAGGAACTGGTGATGTGAAAAATCAGGAATGCTTTTTTCCAGTGTAATAATATATAATGTCACAGAGTTAGAACTTTTGTCTACCCTATCTCTGGAGTAGGTGGAAATTTTGAACCAGGTGATGTATTAGGTTCCTGCCTCTGAACAGGCTGATGCAAAGTCTTTTAATCTATCATGTTCCAAAAAGTAGAGAACCCAGAACCCTGTGAACACTTGTGTCCAGAGTGGCACATTGCAACTTGTTCCCAACAAACACAGTTGTCTGCAGGACAAAGATAAGGTTATTGTGTAAGCAATGCAGAATATAATCATTAGTGTGAGATGAAAAGGAGACATTTAGTTGTTCGTGTCTACCTGGTTATCAGTCATTTTGTTCTGTTGTAGTTTGTTTCCATAATGCTTTGGTAACCCTCTACCTTAGGTTCAGATGTTGAGAAAAGAGGATACTAAGACCCAACTCTGCGTAACTAAAATGAGTTATTTTAGTGTAATTGGGAGGGGATTTGAAATGTCATAAACAGAGAACCAGTTGTTACTGGTAGTGACCTAGGTCTGAGTGTTGAAGAACAGACTTCTGGTTATATGGTTTATAACACAGGTGTTGGCACTAAGTAATGTCTTTATGCTGTCTCTTTTCACAATCCTTAAACTGCATTTCAAGATACTTCAGAAAACTAGCATCATATTTACAGAGTTGTGATGCTTCTCATTTTTGTAAAAGACACAATTTGGTTTGCAGATGTGGGTGCTAACACCATTTCAGTAGAAGAATATTGTGAAAATGTGATGAATGTCAATTTTTCAACCACCTGCAAGGTATTTGTTTTCCAGGCATTTACACTTTGCTGAGACTTCACTTTCCTTGTCGTTGGTGCAGACTATTGCTGCTATTACAAGAACCACTGTAAATGTATTTCAAATACTTTAATTGCTGCTATTCCACAATAGTTAACCTCAAATAGGCTCTGTAGGCTTAAAGCCAAAAGAAATGTGAATTGTACTACACCACTGCTAACAACTCTCATTAGTGCAACATTGTTCAGTGCTATGCAATGCAGTGATAGGTTTAGTGAGGACCTTGTGCAGTGGCATTTTGTGTTGCCACCTTTTTAAGATGGATGTGTCACTGTGTTCTGGGAAAGCCCCAGGCTCCAGGGCTGTCACAGTTACAAGATATCATTGATAAATGTGCTGATAGAGTCAGGGGAAGATACGTTGCTGGCTGAGGCTCAGCTCCTTAACATAGCAACAACTACTGTGAGGACAATAGGATCCTGAAACCAGTTTTTGCCAAGAAAATTAAAGTGAAGGTGATTATCTGTAAGGTTTGGCTTTATAAAGCCTTAGATTTCTTACATGGAGAATGTTGCTTTGTTGTTGTGCTCAAGAGAAGTGTGGCACAAGACCTCCCAAGCTGTGACAGACACCCACAAGACCAGCTCCATGGGTAACTTACACACTGAGCCAGCGATGCTATGGCCACTGCAGTGAGGCACAAAAGCCTTGCTGTCACGACGCACCAGGAAGCAACCTCCACTAACTACTCTGCTCCTTTATGCACAGGGATCTCTAAGTGTGAGGGAAGGCAAGTGAGGCTAGAGGACAATGGTGTGGCAGCTGGGCTCAGATCCACAGGACAATGACTATCAGCCTCTCCCTTCACCTCATGCTGTGATTTTGGTGGTGCCAGTGCTGACCAGTGTAAAACAAGTTCCGTCACTGGTATATTCCTGTGCTTGCATTAACATCTTCTCTCTTACTTGTACATCTCCATGCAGCTGTATCTTGTCTGTTCCTTGTCAACACACTGCCGTGTATACGATGTGTCCTAGAGTAGGGCAAGGAAAGTACTTGTTTCCCAGCGATCGCTTATGTATAATTATCCTTTGTGTCTTCAAGATGGTTGAGAAATAACATCAATACACTGAATAGTAAGTTCATACAGCTTCTTTTCAGATGTGTGTTGTCAGGCCTCCCAGCAGGAGCTGTTGTTATTTAGATGATACATGTCTGATGGGGAAAGTAAAGGTTTATTTCCTTTACAGCAGGTGAATGGCTGTGTTTTATTCCCACGTGCGGAGGGTAGCCTTCCCAACAGCAACTGTGCCCTGAAGTGATTAAAATCTTCAGGAGGTGGTTTGGAAAAGTATAAGGTGCTCTGAAGAGATAACACCACTACAATTATTCATGCTGGCAGCTGCAGGGGCTGGGGTCAGAGCCCTATTCTATAAGTGCTGTCTGTTCCAAGGGAGAGGCTGCCTTAAAGCACTCTTGGATCTAGCCAAGGGGGAAGAAAGCAGTGACAACCCTGGTGTCAGAGCACAAGTGGTGCAGGGAGAGATTCACTGATGTGTGCAGGGAGTACCACAGCAGACTTGTCTGAAAGCAGGCTCAGGCATCTGGAAAGGGGCAGTCCCAAATGACCATGGCCATGACGGTGGAAAGCTCATGGAAGAGTTTCTTCTCTGTTTCTCTCCAAGAGTATGATGCATTTGTCTCAACAATGAGCATGTTAAAAGGGGACATGTAGGCTCTCCCTAGGCTCTCCACAAATACAGCTAAGCTTTTGGAGTTACCTTACTTTACCAGGAGATGTCAGCCAGCGCCACTCACAGTCCCTCGCACCTACAGCCCCTTCTCTGCTCTGTTTTCAAAGGAGGTTGGTAGCAAATCTCCCCTTTGTTTTACTGAGATTTGAAACCACGACACAGAAAAATTACTTTCTCGGTGGTAAAAAACACAAGTAGAATCCAGGGTTTCCAAAACACACTTTATGTCTGTTTAGACTAGATCATCCCCCTCAAGTATTTGTTGCAAACTTTGTCTGTCTCTGGCAGGTTACAGTTCTTTCTCCAACCTCTAAATGGTATCAGTGCAGGTTTTGCTCACTTTTTGCAGTCTTGGGAAAAGTGCTCAATAAGTGCTAGCTTTAGCCTACAGCTGCTGCTAACTGGTCAGCCTTTAGCAGCAGGAAGTTGTCTGGAGACCACCCTGCCCCTACAGCTTTTAAACACATCGTAGCAGGAATCACTTAAAAAGAAAAGAGCAACATCAGGGAAGAACTATGAGTATTTGTGGGGTTTATCAGTAACTAGAGAAAAGAGAGGCGAGAAACCAGTATCAGATGAGCCAGCTGATTACAAACCAAGATGAAGTGCCCTACCCTCTGTTTGCTGGTCACAGAAGCCCTAATTTAGGGCCTCTAAACCCGAAAGCAAGGAGCTTAGTCCTAGGAAAGCAGTTGAAGTAAGGGGAATTTCAGTGGGTGCCAAGTCTAGCCCCCCTCCTGAGCTCAGAGGCCAAATAAATATGCCAGGTTTTGGAGAGAGGTGGCAGAATTCAATGCTTGAGGAATTGACTAGGAAGACTTGCTTGTGGCCTGGTTCCAGAGGTGGCAAAATCAAGACATAGCTCCTTGCCAGCCAGCTATGCTGTGCACATTCCAAGCACCCAAGTGTGTGACAGATGGGTGCCAGCCCCCAAGGTGTGGTGAACTAAGACCTAGCCCTGGCCAAGGAGTGCTGAAGGAGGAATGCAAATGCTCAGCTGACAAAACAGTGTGGGGGTTTAGTGATGGGTGTCCTGCCTGAGGTCATGCTGGGGCATGCCACAGCAAGTTACCGGGAGAGCCAGTTTGCCTGGCAGTGACAGGGATCTATGGTACCACATGTCCTAGACTAGCTCTGGATAGTGCTGTATCCTGACCACTGCTGTCGCCAGAAGAAACCAGTAATTTCTCTGCTGCCATACCCACCATTAGGTGCCAGAAGGCCCATCAGCTGAAGAAGACCACAGCTCTGCGGGCGACAGATGGGCTTCATCTGCCTCAAAGGGGGAAAAGAATCTTTGTGCATGAGCTGGCTGGGCTCATTGAAAGGGATTTAAACTGGGTCTGAAGGGGGAGGGGGATAAAACTAGGTCTGCTAGAGTTGAGCCTAAGGGCGGCAGGCCTTATTAGGAATTAAGTCGGTATTCCGGCTCAAGTGCCTTTACACTAATGCACGCAGCATGGGAGACAAGCAGGAGGAGCTGGAGGCCACTGTGCACCACAACTGCTATGGTGTAGTTGCTGTTACACAAATATGGTGGGATGACTCTCCTGAGCGGAGTGCTGCAATGGATGGCTATAAGGTCTACAAACAGAATAGTCAAGAGAGAAAAGGCAGTGGGGTTGCTCTCTATATTAAGGAGTGCTTTGATTGCATGGAGGTCAACAAGTGTGACAGACTGGTTGAATGTTTATGGGTAAAGTTGAGGAAGGCCAATGAGGCGGATATCCTGTTGGGAGTCTGTTATAGACCACCCAACCAGGATGAAGAGGTTGATGAATTGTTCTACAGACAACTGGC
>JAAGNO010023625.1:14714-28528 GCA_033439905.1 Ceryle rudis | reverse complement strand
AAATTTCTATTTCTGGTTTTTTTTTTTTTTTTTTTTTTTTTTTTTTGATAGTAGAAGTTTCACACCACATGCAGACTTGCACTGGAAAGGTTCGTTAGACCTTGGCTGGGGAGAACATGAGCGCAAGCCTGATGAGGCTTTCAAAACATTATCATTAAACTGAATTTCTGATATGACTGCACTATCCTTACCAGACTAAATCCTGATGGAAATCAGGGGAATAAAGTCAGCAGCTCAAGTTAGGCTTTGAAGACAGCTGAGCTCAGCAGTAGCACTACTAGCAGCAGTTACATGAAAGATGAAATGTGGTTATCATGATGAATCCCTGTCCATGCAAGGTAACAGACGGAGGGCAACGTATAATAGTCATTATTCTTATCAGCCTATGATGGCAGGAGAACTAATGGCAATTTAAATTACTAAGATAGTGAAGCCTCTGATTATTAAATTAACTTACAGCTTTATGAAATGAAAGATACTAATTATTATTTTTTTTAATGTTGGTGATGCTTATCTCCAGCTTTGCAATGCCTGATAATAAATGAAGATTTTTAGATTCAAGAAACTGATTCTCATGTGAATATAAGCTTCTTATTTAATAGTCCTTTTTTTGTGTGGTGTTTTTTTGTTTTGTTTTCCAAAGCACTTATTCATCCTATCATAATCAAAGACCCTCACTGTGGTAACTTTTCAGAACAGATTTTCACTGAACAAAGCCTCTCTACTGCAACTAATTCATTGGTTTTTTACAAGTGAATGCATATCACAGAAGGATGACAAGATCAGTCTCGAGTCTGCTTTGGCTTTGGTGAGCTGTGATGGTCCAGAGCCTGCATCCAGTATAATATCTCCACGGCCAAACCTCATTATGAAACGTTTAAAATAACAGCTGGGTTTGAAAGGTGTGCACACCTAATAAACCTCAGACAGATGCTTATATAGTCATATTTTATATTTATAGGGGGAAAAAAAAGAACTAGCCATTTTAATTATCTCACTTAATCGGCCCAGACAGATGAGCTATAATCCTGCAGTAGCCTACGATGTGAAAACCAAGGCATGCATTGGTGCTGTGGGGCACCCTTGGCCTCAGAGTGCTGCCTTGTGCTGGGTAGGGAGAAGGAAGCAGCTCCCAAAGGACTGACCTACAGCAGTGGCACCATCTCCCACTTCTCTTGCCCCTCCAATTTCAACTTCAATGCTTACATAAGCCCTGAAGTTTTGATCGATAGGTTTTACCCTAGGTACTGCAAATTCAGCTTTTTGCTGAGATTAATCTTGGTGAGTCCTAGCTCTGCACCCTTAATAACTTGCCTCCCCTCCTACATGTTTAGTGTGCCATAAATGGATTACTGGAGACCTATCCAAGCTGTAGTACCCTGAGGCGTAAAGTCTATCCCTGCTTCTTTTCCTTTGCACACATCTCAGTCAACATTCTCAGTCATTACTGAGAGAGTGGTTGGGCACTGGAACAGGCTGCCCAGGGAGGGGGTGGAGTCACTATCCACGGAGGTGTTTAAACAACAAGTAGATGTAGCACTTGAGGCTACAGTCTAGGGGTGAGGGAGATGTGGGGATGAAGGTTGGACTTGATGATCCTAGAGGTCCTTTCCAACCATAATAATTCTATGATTCCTCAGGCTTGAAGTACCTCCAGCACTGGAAGAGGACAGCCAGCGCTGTACTGTGGAGTTTATTTATGAGATGCAAGAGGCAAGGAAGAAAAGTAACACTGCTTTCTGTGACAGGGTCCATCCCGGGATATTTCTCTACCTTTTTCCCCCTACTAATGTGTTAAGGAAAATGGAAAAGGTCCTCTCAGCCTGATGGCTGCATCCCAGTGGCAACAGCCACATTCACTGGTAGAGGCATCTTACAGTCTAAGTAATATTGCCACATGGAGGCATTCCTCTGCTATCACACCTGCACAACTTCAGTCTATTTGTTCAACTAAAATAGGCTAAAAATAGAGTTCAAACCAGGAGGCAAGACAGACAGAAACTTTTTCTGGCTCAGGTAAGAATTTAACTGAATTATAACAACCTGAATTCCCCACAGGCAATGTGCTTTGCATTTCTGACTGATTTAACCTTCTTTCCTCAGCAGAAAAAGTGTGTAAAAGAAACTGAGCTACAAAATTGCTTGCAAAAATCCCACTGACTTCAGTCAATATCAGAGCTGATATTTCAGTGTTGAAATTTTATTTTGCAATATTTTTTTAAAGCGGCATTGGATCAGAAATATGTTCTTTGGTGTTTCCCCCCTGCCCTGAAGGGGAAAAGAACAACTATTTTAAGCTTTCTCCCCTCCTTATTTAATGAAAAAACCCAATCAAAGCATTAGGAGAGACCTACCAGAGAGCATTTAAAAATATTTGATGGTTGTACGGTACCATTTTTTATTATGGTTAATCAACAAGCTATAAATAGTACTCAGCTTCAGCAATAACTTGTCAAATGTTCACTACATGAGGAGAAGGATTAAGTCACAGCTTTTTGATCTACTGAGGGAACATTATCAAATCAATGTATACAAGAATACTATATCAAATGCATATTATTTACACAGGCTATGCCAGGAAGAGGGTGGAGGAGCTCAGTCATCCCAAATCACTCAGTGTCACTCTGGAGTACTTCTTTACTGTCAAGTGTTGTCCTTAGCAAGAGGTAGGCACTAATCTTATCTACACAGTGATGTAGTACATGACTGATAAGAATGTTTTTCATGCAAAATGGAATTCAGCATGTGGGGAAAAGGATTACGTGGTAAACTGGAAGGCAAACTCTGTCCTGCTGGGTAGCTGCAGCACTCTGGCTGTGTTTTCAGCACAGGATTTGCTGGGTAGTAGCTCTGCAGAAGAGCACAGTCAGGCAAAAAGGCCAGTGGTACATCCTTGTGGTGATGAAGGCTAGCTACATATGGGCTTAGGTAAGGATTAGCCAATAAGTCAAGGTAAGTGTTTTTCCCCATCACTCAAAGCACCACCTGGAACAGCATCTGGCTGTGTTTTCCCCTGAACTGGAGAGAGGGAGCTCTGTGGAGAAATACTGTGGTGGTTGAGAGCTGAAGCACATGATGCACAAGTTGCTGCAGAGGAAGCTGAGCGTGCTCAGCTTGCAGAAGTGGAGGCTGAGGAAGGATCTGTTGGCTGGCAGCCACTAGTGCCAGGGTGGGGAGGGCTAGATAGAAGACAGATCCTTCTCAGAGGTACACAGCGAAAGCACAAGATGCAATTGTCATGGGCAGGAGCAAGGGAAATTCCAACTTCCCCCCCTCTGCAAATGAAGGTGGTTAAGCATCACAAAAGGATGCCTGGAGAGGATGTAAAATCTCTGTCCTTGCAGATACTCAAAACTCCCCTGGACGAGTGCCTGATCTGACTTAGAATTTGGTCTTGCTGGAACAATGGTAGGACTAGAGACCTCCAGAAGTCCCATCTGGCTTGAATGAGGCCATGAAACTAGAAAGCACACAGGTAAGCCAAACAAAACCTGTTAGTTGCCTGGATGGGAGATGGTACAGGCTAGTCTTGCACAGGTAACTCAGTCAGGATATACATTTTTGAGAGCAGGAAAACCCGAGTTTGAAGGACACTCTTGCATCTCTCTCTCTCTCTCATCAAGCCGTGAACCAAAGGGATAGGAAACTATCAGGCCTCCCTCTGCTCCCCATCTGAGCATACTTGAGGAAAAAGGAGGATCAGCACAACAGAAGTCCTGACTTACTTGTCAGGTAAGTCTGCTTCTCACTGGGTCGTGGGAAGAGAAGCCTTTAAAGACTCCATCACATAACATCTTGACTGCATGCAGTTTCCTTTCCTTTCTGTCCTGCATTTTCAAAAGCCTCCATAAACTCTGCTTGAATTCCATAAATAAAATATTTTTGTTTGCTTTAACCTTATCCTAGCTTGAATTAAAAATGAATCTCTCAGTCTTTAAAATCATGACAGAATATAAAATCACATCTGGGTACTCCTCCCAATACATCCAAAAAGTTACAAATTGCATCCCTGCCTAACTGCTCAGGGGGGGTGAGGAATTGGTAGCATGGTAGTGTAGGTGTTCACTTCAGCCCTGAAGGTCTGAAGACTTGCACTATTTTGCATTACAACTTGTGATAGTTCATTGAGAACTGGGGCTGGGGAAGAAATCAGCTCATATTTTTCATTTTGGTATGCCCAGCACACACTTCAGCTTTCCAGAGCAGTATGTTTGTGAGAGCAAGCCTGCTGTTGGAAACTGGGAAAGGTCACTTTTGAGTCATATTAAAATATTAATTGCATTTTACTACACTATAATTTGTAGGAAACAATTGTAAAAGTCTTCATTTAGAGGGCACGGTTCAAATCCTGTTTCTTCTCTGACAAGTCATATCAAAGAAAATCTGTTTGAGATGACCAGAAAAGAAAAAAAAACCAAAACAAAACAGACTGTGAAGTGTTTAATATTTTAAACACAGAACAATAACAAAGCCACAAGCTAGAATTAAACAAGTTCAAATTACTTTTCTTTGGTCCTTTTTATATCTCCTGAAATCATGCCTGGCCAGCTTCCCAGCATGACCTGGGAGGCACTACTGAAAGACTCAATCTAACATAGATAATTCGATCTTTCGCTGGATACATAGTTAAGTACTGTATAGATCATTATTGGTTTACATCTCAAAGAAGATTTCACAATCTCTTAATGTGGAGTTAAAACAAAATAGAAAAAATATTTTGGACTTGCTTTAGAAGTGCTTCGCTCTTTTCACCACAGTAAGAGGAAGCTGTCACAGTAGAGGTTTCTTTTCTTAGGAAGACCAGGAACCATCTTAAGGCATTTGGAGAGGAAGGGGCACACCCAACTCCGTTCTTTCCATGAGCTAAGTCCTCTTAGAAGAGGACCACTGCTGCTTCCGTTACTATGACAAGCACTTGTCCCAGGGCTTTGCTCTTCTGAGTCAGGACTTTCTCACATTTTGCAGCCAAGGTTTACTCGTGGCCAACTTTACTCCTGTGCTTTTCCTGACACCACTCTCTTTTCTCACACAGCTTTTTATTCACCAGAGTTGACAGGCAGCAATCTTGCCCCCTGGCCTGCTTTACTAGCAGTATTACCTAATGCATCCATCACTTATTCAAACCCCAACACCACCAGCTTTCATCAATTTGTTGAAACTTTTTGTCATGGGCTTTACTTTGAGCTACAGCTGCTGGAAGAAAGAAAGAAACAAAACCACAAAAGTAAGCAATTAACTGATGGTTTTCTGCTGATGCTAGTTACAAAGGAAAACTTGTAAGCGTGGCTCTGGGGAACTCTGGCTTCTCAAAAATCAGAAGACAAATAATAAATTTTTAACAGGACCTACAAAGCGTGCTGCATATTGTTTTAGTGCTATTTGAGGGGTCTGTCTCAGGAGTTTGGTGATGTTGTGGTAAGTGCATGATTTTGAGGGTTACTGCAAGTTTCAATGTTTTCTTTCAGGTGATTGTTAAAAGTTAAAAATTGCATGGTTAAAAAGCCACGACAAGAGAGGGCAAAACAGCTCTGGCTAAAGCAGGAGTGATGCTGGAGTAGGACGTCAATGGCAGTCCATGTGGGCCCAGATACACTTGGGATCAGGCCCGTCATGAGCGTGACATAATTAGAATGTGTATTTATAGTTTATTAGTGAAACAGACAAAATGGAATGAGGATTAGAAGATCCTGTCTAATCCTCTTCGCAAATAAGTTTTTTTAAGACTTAAAACTTGTATATGATTTATAACATTCAGAAATGAAGTCATTTCTGATTAAGTTTTATTACTACATTGAAAATGAACTTTGTCATGATGATTTTTTTTTTGGTACTAAAAAGACATAAAAATGCAAATCCTGAGGGATTCTTCATCTGCTTAGTATTAATATCCATCTATGAAATCAAATAAGTTAAAATTTAGCTAACTGTCACACTTTTAGGAAAAAGAATCCCCATTTTGGGAAGAAGTGTCTATTTTTCAGCAGCACCAAAAAAAAAAAAAAAAAAAAAAAAGTTATAACTTTCCTGGCTAGTGCAGCTGTCATTTCAGACAAAACCCCCTATTAATTTCAACAGCCATCTTCAAAGGAAGAAAGGCTGCACATGAAAACAACTTCAGTAAATATCTTAACATTAAAAATATATATTTATCAAAGGTTTTTAGAGTCAGTTAACTTAATAATGATTGTAATATCTCTGGCACTAAGATAAAGCCTAGATGACAAGCTTGACATTAGCTCCTCTTTTATCACTGGCTATCATCTGCTATAAAACAAAAATAGTATTTTGAAGTGGGAGTCCAACCTGCAGCACTAACTTCTATTTAGGGTTTATGTATTCTCACAGATTGCTCAGCAGCAGTGAGGCTAAGGTGAGACCAGGGAGAGAGACAAAATACTGCAGCTCACTCATCTGAAGGTTCGTCTTTTGACATCCGAAATAGAAGTGGTATTAATTTCCAAGTTTGTCTTCAAGAAAACAAAATCAACACCATCCCTTGGCACCTAATTGGTCTTTCAAGTTGCCTTTTTTTTTTCTTTTGGTGCACGTGTGTTTATTGAGGAACAAGTTAAAAATTAACTCCGCTAATTTTAGCAGAGGTGAATCGTAGAGATCCCCAGGAACCAGCCAAATTCAACATTTAACTGTGTTCTTTGCTTCTCATGGGGTCTGGCAGGAAAGTGATGGTGAGCCACATGGCTACAAAACCCAACCAACCAAACCAAATCAAACCAATCTACATTTTGTGGGTGATCTGAGGACCCCACACTTGCTCCTTTCCTCTACCTATTCCATGCCATCATTTTCAACGGCCACATAAATAAATGCTCCTCAAACAGGCTCTTTTGTTGAGGAGCAGAAAAGTCTTACATAAAATATTAAATAGTCAGTTTTGAGGGAAGAGGTGTGATGTTGCTGAAAACTTCTGTCAGGCTAGTTTTGTGCTGTAGGTCCTGGTTGTTTTAGGTATCAAGAGTTTCATGCAGATCCTGAGTGGAAAACATTCACCATTGCCCCATTGATAAAAGCTTCATTAAACTGTTAAAAGCCACTAACTTTCTTCCTTACTTGGGAGGAAATGTCACATTACACCAACAAATTAACTTCCCACTTTGGAATACTTGTATTTAGTTATAGCCAGATAAATTTCACTTACAAGTGAAGGAAACGCCTGAACAGGGCCCACCTTTAATCATCAAAACTGCTGTGAAGCAGCTAATGAAGAAAGCCAGACATTTGCCTGCTATAAATGGGTCCCCTTGGCCCAAAACATAATTCCAAGCATTACAAAGCTCAACTGCATTTTGACGGACCATTTCCAAATAAAGCAGAAGAGGCACGTGAACATATCTTTCCATAAACATTTGCCTCTCTTCAGCATTTCCCAGAAACTGTAATTCTAACAGGGACCAGATCTAGCAGAGCAGATTCAGGCAAAATACAATTTGCATTTAAATCAGGGAGAGCTACTGGTGACTAGCATGAAACATTAAACCACGTGTACTTATTAGCGTCTAACAGAAACATGTATTTTAAAACAGATGGTAGAAGTTGAAAGAAAATTGAATCACAAAATAAGATCATTTACATAAATGCTTCCTTTTCTAATCAGCTACCACTGTGTCAGTATCAACTAGGGTGTTAAGGAATATAATACATTTCCTCATCTCAAAATCTAAATATATGGCTTGCTTCACTCCCTACTTTCCCCCGCTCCCCCTTTTCACAGGTGCTTTACTTTTCCACAGTGTTTCCCACAGTTAGACCAAAAAAAAAAAAAAAACCAAACCCCAAATCAGAGCAGACCATTTTTTGTTCTTCCATCGTTCCAAGCAGTAGAGCTCTCTGCACCTACTGAAAGAATCCCTAGATGTTGACAGAGGGGGATATTCTGGGACTACATTTCAGACTTATTTTTCTATATAGCTGCCTCCCACACCAGATCATCACCTTTTAGGTGCAAGCATAATAGCCTGGGGAAACACCTTAAAAAGTATAACCATGGAATTAAAAAGCAGAACATGGTCATTCCATCTTTCTCAGTTACAGTCACATTTCTTGGTTTATGTAGTAAACAAACGACCAGTGCTTTGTGCTCAAATCACTCAGCTACAAACAAGCTGTTTTTCTCCATTTCCCCACCACTTTCATTGATAGGATTTCTGCATCCAGCATTTAACCACCAGTTTAACCGTATCATGAACCACAGCATTGTTTAAAATGCTCTTCAGTGGCAATGGTATTTGAGAATTGACTTGCCAGTAAGAAATACAGGTAGGAATTAGAGTACCAGTAAAACCCAGGCATCACAAGAAGCAAGGATGCTTAAAGGGTACTAGCATGCAACGAGGATTGTCAAAGCTAATTAAAAAAAAAAGTCACATCAAAAATGGTATTCCCTTACCTGACAGAGCTTTCAACAGCACACACCATATACACCACCAACTGCTACAAGAAAATATGATTCTGTGACTTCTTTTCCTTAAAGAACAAAGATCAGTGAAGGGCCTTACTCATCCTTACTTCAGCTGGAAGCTGTTGAGCTTGCAATCCCCTGCCCAGGTCATGGTGTTGATCTGTCCCAGCTGACAGCAATGAGTAATTTGTCCTGTAGGACTCCTATGGGGCAAAACTTCTTTGGTGCTCAGGACATGGCATGGTGCTCTTCTTTTTCCCCTTAGAAAAGGACCATACCCTTGGGGTTACCATGAAGTTCCCTGAAGGACTCTTCATGAGAGGGCTGCTGGGCTAGAGCTGCAGAAGGATGAAGTGTGTAATTATTGTTTGAAGTGTGTTCAGCCTAAGCCAAAAAGATGTGAAACAATTACAGGCATCACTTTAAACTTCTGGGAAAGGCAGTAGCTGTTTTTTTCTCATTTCTAGTGTAATTCAAAATGGTTTCATAAGGGTTTTGATCTGCAGTAATTTGAAAATACTGAAACGGGCCATGGAATTTAACCCCAGGCCTTTGTCTTTCTTTCTAATGTTACAGTGCTACAAATATTGCAGCAACCTAGTAATGAGATTTTGAATGAAAATGCTCACTGTAGATGTTTCTCTGCTCTTGTAATCTATGTTCTCAGCAACCAGAAGAGGATCAAGGTTGAGGGAGTCAGCCTAAATACATAAACAAGGCCAAAAGACTAGGCATACAGTGTTGTAGATAGAGGGCTGAGTTGCAAAATCATTAGCTCATTCCCTTACATCAGGTTATCAGCAATTATTTATAGGTAGAAAAGAAGTTGCTATAAATTTATGAAGAAATAGCCATGTATTTGTTCTCCCATATATAAAGGAACAAAACTTCCACTGATAGTTTTCCCAGCTGGAAGCTAATCCATGCTACTTTTTGCTGCAGCACTGAAGATTTCTGAAAAGCTTCATAGATAATTGAGTTGCATCCCCCAATAGGCAAAAGAGTGTCATCCTCTGTTTGTCATAACCCTTTTTTAAAGTGGGAAAGAAGAAGAAAAGTGAGAGAAGAACAGATGAACCTGCTCAAAGGTTCTGACAGTATTATTTCTCCCAGCAGTCTTCCCTGCTACAACTATGGATGGTCTTTCAAGGTTTTCAGAGTTACGGAGCTGCCTGACTTCAAGCCTGTGGTGCCGTGCTCTAAATGCAAGACAAAAATGAGTGTTCCCATCCTTCATTAAGATTGCAAGCATGTTTCTGTGGAGCTATCACCCATTGGCTTCTCCTCACACTTCTTTCCAATGGCAGCTGATTTTTTTAAGGTGGGCTAACAGGCTTTCACTGTTGCTGGACCTCTGAGGCAGCTGTTCACTCAGTGAGTTTCACTCATCTTTCAGTTCCTAGAGACAATTATAATACTGAATGTTATAAAGGTAAGGCAGCTCACGTACAGATGGCAAAAACTGTTAGTGTAGCAGGAAGGGACTGGTAAACGTTGAATCCTACCAGCTGCTCTAAATCTGGTGCATATGTGGGGCAAGGAAACATATTAGAACTCTCTCCTTGCACAAGAACTAGCTGTGAGCTCCTGGCTGTAGAAATTTCAGCAAATATCCTTCAAACTGCCTTGCTGAGGGAGCTAAGGCTAAACCAATCCAGCCTCTCCTGTAATATTTCTGAATGCCTTCTGATGAGGGATGCGGTTTGAAGCTTTCTCGAAGACTGGTAATCTGAGGAAAAAAATGGTACATTCTGCTACATTAAGAGAGAAACCACCTCCCCAGGACAGATCTTATAGTTCACTGCTTGGGAGTTTAACTGTGCTCACCTCTGTCAGCACACATGTACCTCTAAGACAGTTGTCTCTGGAAGGCGATAGCTCTAGGAACCAAAAGTCCAGCCAACAAAACCCACTTTTTATAAAAGCAGGAGGCAGATTTTTAAAGTAATACAAAGGATGGAACAGAACTAAATGTTTGCTTACTGATCAAAACTGATTTAAGCCATGATTAATTGGTTTTAAAATCTCAAATGGCAGGTTCTTTCCTGACTAAACAGAGAAATAGCAGTTGGCTTTCTCCTCCCAAATGTTTATGATGGTAAGTTTGACATGACAGCCCATTTCTAAATATTTTGCTTTCCTGAAGTCCTGAGCTGACACAAGAGGAATAACTTATACTGCCCAGGAAATATTGCTGGACAGTGAGCCTGAATCCTGCACAGCTCAAGGAGTTTTCACCTTCCGCAAGCACCTTGCTCCAGCTGGGATTTTCTGAGGTACCACTGTAGTTCAGTCCTTAGGGTAAGGCACTGAGGGGGAGTGAGTGGGGTATTTAAACACGGAGAAGAGGTTTGTTGCATTGTGCCTTTTCCTAGTGAATTGTTTTATATTCTTACATTGCTTACTAATTCCACTTTCCTTAATTTATGAAGTGCGACTGTCATTTAGCAGCACCTCATTGTACAAAGAGACAGTGAAATAGAGTAATTTGTTGCAGTAAGACAGCAGGGCTTTTGAAGAGATGTAGATCATTTTTCATCTTCATAGAACATTTCCAGACGGGGACCATTCATGGGCATTGTTTAGTGTCACATGGGGATGCTTAGAGTCAAGGTTGGTCTGAAGAAGTTCCTGCATTGTAAAATGTCTCTGTGCGCATCACTATTGTTATTATTACTACTGTTATTAGATTTACTCTTCCCATGAAATACGCAGCTCTGAGGTCAATATATGCACACAGTACAGCCATGAGTACTGCTCCTCTCCTTCTACTCCAAAGAAAGCTGTGCACACTGAAGGCAACCTCCTCCTTCCTGATCAAAATGTTACCAAGATGCAACAAATAAATAGACTTTTTCGTCTGGTAAAGCAGAGCCAACAAGGCTGTCAAGAGCATGGTGGAAAATTGAAGTAATAGGATACTGGAAAAATTACAGTTAGTGGAAAATGAAATCTACTGCTTCTATGTTTAAGAGCCCTGTGGAGAACAGGAACAGCTTTTTCTGCAGAAAGATTTGATGCCAGTGCCAAAATTTTGATGTCAGTGCCAAAATTGTGAATGGACACCTTAAAATAAACTGTATCAGAGTTAGCTCAAATTAGTACATTTTAATACTGCTTCTCAGAGCTATGAGTTGGGGAAATGTGCTGTTAACTGTGAATTTTGGTCCAAGTTCATGGAAAAGCTGGAGAGTTATTCATCAGGGCTAACTGCTCTGAGTAATACGTTTGGAAATTTTAATATTGACCAAACCCCCCAAAAAGATTCTGCTAACAAGGGGGGAATTAATTCAAATAATAAAGGCAATCTGATTTTTCCATACAAGAGCTTTTCAAGAAATTCTGGTGGAACTCTTTTTACTTTGCATTTATTCAGGCTGGGTTTTTTAAGTTGTATTTCTGGCAACAACAAAAAAAAGAGAAGACAATCCATTGGTGTCTGAATGCCTCAACTAGTCTTACACATTTTGGTGTTTATTCCTGTGATACTTAAAAACACCATTAATAAGTTTGCATCTGATTTCTTTCCAATAGAGACAATCACATATGCTTTTAATATTGACAACATGGACAATGTTTCTTCATTTTACAATTAAAAATGGTAATTACATTAGTTACACAGGTTGCCTTTGTATTCAGTATATATATTTTAGTTTGAAGAAAAGTCTGTGAAAGAATCAGCTGCAAATATAGCAGGAAAAAAGAAGCTAGTGAGATGTATCAACGTAAAAGTTTCCAAGTAAATAGGAGTCTGTAAAGCAGTACCATTCAGGTCTAAAGTCTGCTCAGCAGGTATTCTGGATCTGGAGTCTGTGGATAAGGAAAAAATGAGTTTTTTTTGTGGTGCAGGGCATGCCTATCAGTACTCATACAGTGAGTTTATCTTCCCAGCATCTGTACCAGAAGACAATATTTACTTCAGACTAGGTCTTAATCTACTAGGCTAAATGAAAAATGGGAAATCTATCAGTGCAAAATTCAGAAATAAATTATTTCTAATAAAAAACTCCAGTGAGTGTAAGGTTTTTTCCAGCTCTGTCGTGAACTCTTCCAGTGCTTCCCAAACCTGCTCGGGGAAGCAGACTGAGAAACATTTCCAAGATGTGTCCAGAACTGTCACTCCTATGGTAGTGGCTGCAGGGGCTTCGGTAGCTCTGGGCTGTGTCTGAAAGACCTTCCAGCACAAGGTGAAAAATTCTTGCTGCCCTATGCAGCTGGACCGTGAACACTTGTTAGTTGCTGCGGTGTGTCAAGGCATGGGTGTAACAGCTTTCCTGCAGGAGAGCAGGTCTGACGGAGAGCCAGGGCTGTACTTTGGTACGATCACTAGCGTGTGATAACTGAAAGCTCTCTGCAAATGGTCTGCAAAGTTTCCTTCTCCGGTGGCTCAATAACATTCAGTTAGAATGAAGTTTATGGAGAAGCAGTGAGTGGTGCTGAGTATAAAGAGATGCCAACTGTAGGGTGTTGTGCATCTTCACTGAAATCCAGTTTTTAACACTATTCCTTTTTTGCTTTTAGGACAGGGCTCCCATCTTCTTGCCATGAGTTAACTGTACATCTGTATCAGGTACCACAAATCAGTCAGACTGTGTTTGGAGAATAGAGCAGCTCAAGAATGAATCATCTTTTGAAAATCCAGGCTTCATCTCCTGGGACCTTACTTGAGACCCATCACTAAGTCTCCTCAGTACTTCAGAAAATGCAGTGCCTTGTATAAAATGTGCAACAGCCAAACATCTTTATTGCTGTCTTCTGAACACAAAGTCTTTGCCAGTTGCTATCACCTAGTAAAGCTTTTAATAAGTGTATAGATATAAAATCTAATCTGAATTAGAGAATTATATGACTAATTACATTCTGCTATCTGCATTTTCCCTGAGGTTTCAGTATTTCCTGCTTTCTTTTCAAGCTGTAGCATGATTTCTACTAGTTATGTAATTTGTTATTAATTTAAATAATAGACAAACTATCTTTTGGTTTCTTGGGGGTAGAAAGCATCACCATCTTCTCCAACACCATGGAGAAAAACAAAAAGAAATTTAATTTAAATTTTAAATTATGTTTATAGAAATCCAGCATTAGCATCACCATCTTCTCCAACACAGTGGTGAAAAAAAAAAAATTAAATTTTAAATTATGTTTATAGAAATCCATCATTAGTGCAGAAGTTAGACTGGTTTTCACAAGGTTGGTGAAGCAGTTCTAGATGTAAAGTTTATTTATCTGTATTGGATTTGCATGGCAAAGTTTTGGTAGTGGAGGGGCTACAGGGGTAGCTTCTGGTATGTCCAATACAGCCAGTGCTGGCTCCAAGATTGACCCATCACTGGCCAAGGCTGAGCCCATCAGCAACAGTTGTAGCACCTCTATGATAACTTATTTAAAAAAGCGGGGG
>JAAGNO010023625.1:0-14614 GCA_033439905.1 Ceryle rudis | reverse complement strand
GAGAGGATTGAGAATATGTGAAACACCTCTGCAGACACCAAGGTCAGTGAAGAAGGAGGGAGAGGAGGTGCTCCAGGTGCCAAAGCAGAGATTCCCCTGCAGCCTGTGGTGAGGCAGGCTGTCCTCCTGCAGCCTATGGAGGTTCATGGTGGAGTAGATATCCACCTGCACCCTGTGGAGGACCCCATGCCAGAGCAGGTGGATGCCCTAAGAAGGCTGTGACCCCATAGGAAGCCCACAGTAGAGCCGGCTCCTAGCAGGACCTGTGGACCCGTGCAAAGAGGACCCCATGCTGGATCAGATTTTTTGGCAGGGCTTGTGACCCTGTGGGAGACCCACGCTGGAGCAGGTCATGAAGAACTGCACCCTGTGGGAAGGATTCACACTGGAGAAGTTAATGGATGAGTGTCTCCTGGGGGAGGGACCCCACACTAGATCAGGGGAAGAGTGTGAGGAGTCTTCCCCCTGAGGAGGAAGGACTGGCAGAGACAATGTGTGATGAACTGACCTCAACCCCCCTTCCCTGTCCTCCTGCAGCACTCAGGGGGAGGAGGTAGAGAAATCAGTAGATCCCTGGAAGAAGGGAGAGGTGGGAGGGGAAGATCTTTTAAGATTTAGTTTTTATTTCTCATTATCCTAGTCTGATTTGATTGGCAGTAAATTAAATTAATTTTCCCCAAGTTGAGTCTGTTTTGCCTGTGGCAGTAAGTAATTGGTGAGGGATCTCTCCCTGTCCTTACCTCGATCCATGAGCCTTTTGTTCTATTTTAATCTCCTCTGCCCAGCTGAGGAGGGAAGTGATAGAGCAGCTTTGGTGGGAACCTGGTGTCCAACAAAGGTCAACCAACCATGTTATCAAAGTGCAATTTTGAGTTTCTTCAAACTAATATGCAGTAAGACCAAAATGAAGACATCAAATATATAATTTTTTTAGCTATTTTATCTATCAATTTTAATTAAAAAAATGTTTGGAGACCAAATTTTTCTACTTTATTCACATCTGTAAAGCAAAGTTAGGGAAGAAATACTGAAACACTAAGTATAAGGGATGGTGTGAAATAGTTATTTTAAGTCTGAGAGAAACGTTGGGATTGACCCCAAATGCATTTTTGTCCATTTTCAATTTGCCCTAGGAGCCCAAAATCGACCCACCTGCCAGAGCTCTAAAGAGGAGCTGCAGCGCTGTGTGTCACACTACAGTGCCAATGGCCACCCCTCTTCTTGGTCTGCACTGTGTACACACAGTTATAATTACACAGGAGGGTTTACTGGAATCCAGGGGGTCTGACATCTCCTCTGCAAAATTTGCCAATCAGTTTAAGGTTCCAAAATGCTTTGGTAGCAGAGATGCTGCCAGAAGAGACTTGCTGGTGTGCAAAGAGGCAGATCCTCCCTTGAGTGACCCATCTGAGGCAGATTCACCTCAGCAACAGACCTGACCCTAAAATTTCAGTGACCAGAGAAGCTGCTTATGGTTTTTGGCTTTTCATGGTCTAGTGGGTAGGGAGATGTTGGGATGAAGGTTGGACTTGATGATCCTAGAGGTCCTTTCCAACCATAATAATTCTATGATCCTATGATTCATTGCTAGAACTGTCTCACTGAGCTAATAAGCAAATTCCTAAAGTCAGATGAGAGGTATTATTTCTCTTTTTAATTTTAGTTTTGGGTTTTTTTTTTCCTTTTTTTAAGTTGTAGTGTCTTCTCTTGCACTCCATGTGCATCTCTCATTGGTGCAGTTCTCAACTGTTGCGTTCTGTGAACATCTCCAATCACAACTTACAAACTCTGGAAGACTAGTATGTCATATGGTCTGGGCTGTTGTCTGTCCTCTTAACGTGTGATATCTATTCATTAAGGTACATTGTTGGGGGACACCTCAGGAGCCTGTAGTGTTGAGTCCCCCACTGTAATGAAAGGTTTGATTTCTTCCAAAGTCATGCACTTTCGGAATAAGCGACTGATAAATCTTGGAGATCACTAAGCCTTGTAACACCACCAATATTTATATTCAAATACCTGAAAGTTATTTATTTGGAGTAGGGATTAATAAATTAATGATCCATTTTCAAAGATTTGCTGCTTTGGCTGTGTGTATAGCTGGGTTTGTGACCATACGGTGTTTATAGCCAATATGTTCATTGCCATAACATACCATACTATTGCCATATCATCACCACGGTAAGTGCAGTGTTTGTAGCATTTGGAAGATTATTTACAATTTATTAATTCAAGAAGTGGGAGAAGGAAATAGAGAAGAAAGATATATTTGTTCCCTGTAGCCTCCCAGAATTGCATGAATTAAAAATCAGAGTGTCTTACAGCCTGGGGGAAGGCTTGGTACAGCACTGGCTTCTGTTTCCACAAGTACTGCAAATTCTTAGGAGTCTGTTGAGGAAAATCTTCAAGTGCTATTATTTTTAAAAGGCACTATATAAATACTATATATGATAATAAATGTAGTGTTATCATTCATCGCTCTGCAACCATTTAGTTCATACTGCCAAGTGAGATAACTTCTGTGTGTATTACTTTCCTGCTAAGCTCCATCAGAGGTCCTATGAAAATACATTTCACTCTGCCAAGACAAATAATCCGTTGCCAAGAAACACACAGAGCTTTTTTTAATAATTCTTCTTCTATCTTTATGCAGTGTAGACAAGAATGGCTTAAATATTTGACTGAAACAGGTAATTAATCAATGCTTCTGTTCACAAGTGATCTCCATCTTTGGTGAGAGGAATTTATCTCAAGCATTTTTTGGGTCCACAGGAGTTAACTCTTCTGAATTTCTTGTGTTACAGAAAGTCTTTTGATACCATGTTCTGTAAGAAAGCAAAAGGCTTTAGAGTCCTGGTCCAAAGTATAGGCAAATCCCACGCCCCTTTCTTTGCCTCCCACTAGTTGCAAATAATTTTCATTGATTTAATGCCAGGTCTGTTTATCTTATGGCTTGCTTACGTGAGCAGTAACCATAAACCGAGCTAAAATGTGGATCCACGGAACTCTAATGGTTCCCTGGTAACTGCTCAAGTATGCTTCCATATCCCACAGTGCACGCAAGGTGTGCGACCTTCTCCTTACTCTCTTTTTCTCTCCTTCTTCCTCTTCTGAATCTCAGATTTATCATAGGGTAAGAATGGATGAACTCATATAGTCACTGGTGCTTGTCCTCACACAAACAATTTTGTGGGGAGTTTATGTTCTTTGCCCTTAAGTTTTTATCACTACCATTTAGTGCATCTGAGACCTTCCAGGCCACAGATCATAACAACAAACCAGTGAGAGGGTTAATTTGCTCTTGCAGGGACCTATGAATGGATGGATGGACGGATGGATGGATGGATGGATGGATGGATGGATGGATGGACAGATAGATTCTTTGGTATTGGGTTTCAGGAAGGGACTTCATGATCACTTGTATGTTTTACTTTGGTTATGATGGAAAATATGTAACAAAGTGGAATAGTTTTCATTGCAGCTCAGAAATACTAAGGGTTTGTGCCTTATACTAAATAAATATACTAAATAATAAGGATCAAATAAATACGCAGCTTTAAAATCTAAATATAGTAATTAATGAAGATTAAATAAATACAGAGTTTTAAAATACTATGGTTTAAATAAATCTAAATATAAAATTTAAGTAAACATAAACTTTGGCAAATACACTAAATGCTAAGGTTTTGTGCCAGTCACAGCTGGACTCCTGTGTCTGAGGACAGCTTGTCTCATGGTTTCACATTCTTTCTGATGGAATTTGTAATCTATTTTTCAGTGTTTCAGAAGATGAAGAGGTGGTAGGTAGCTGCGATAAACCATTTCTCATGTAGCTGATTTAATAGATCTTAATTTGAAAGTTCTTTTAAGCTAAACTGATAATTCAAAAAGCCATGTAGAAAACTTGCAGTGCTGCTGGAGACAAGTCAGATTCAGGCACCAGTCACAGGAAGAATTAGCATTTAGCATCCTAAAAGGGACAGCTGAACCAGTAGTAAGAATGACAGTATCTGCAAATGCACTTCTTTAGACAGTTTCATCCAGGATTCTTCCAATGTCTGTGTGAAAAGGGATTATCAACACAAAAATAATCATGTCTTTGGTACCTGTAGTGTGAAGAAAGCCAATATCATCAACCTCTTTACAAGATCATAGTCACTTCTTGAAACATTTCCTTAAAATATTTTAAATTCTCATACAAAGTTTGAAACTTTCTTTGCATTCAAATCACTTTAATTCTCTAAAACTGAGATTGCCTCTCAAGTATTCCAGCGAAGCTAGTGGAGTAACTGTGGAATTATGCCAATGAACTCAAGAACAAACTAATCTTTAGACAACATAGATTTGGTGTGCAAGATTGTTGTGCAAGACAGCACAAATCTGATGTAATCTCTGTGTTAAATATCTTACCCTTTAGGGTCTCCCTAGGCTTTTGTTGCTGTTAGCAAGAGTTATGGACTTCAGCACTAGATGGCAAAGTTAGGTAAACCATGATCATACTACCATCTCAAAATAAAGGAGTTGAAAATAACCCACAATTTAGTTTGAGAAAACCAAACAAATAAAACCAACCAAACAAAAAAAGCCCAACCAAACAAAAAAACCAACACCCTCCACAAAAAAACAAAACCAAAAAAGGGCAAAAAACGCAAAACAACAACAGAAAAGGTCCTCGGTATCCCTGGGATGCAGAAGAGTGCTCAGATGTCCTACTGACAGCTCTTCCTTCTCCACAGCCTCTCTGAAAGGTTAAAAGGATGGTAGCTGTGCACTCCCTTTACTCCAAAATCACAGTGCTCCATCAGAGCTTCTGTGCAGGAAAACGGCCATCGAGTAACTCTCCAAGGTTTTCAGCCTGTGTCCTGCGGAGTTTATAGTGCTTCTCAGCAGAGGTCAGGGAAGGCACTATTGTGATGGAGCAAAAAGGATTGTTTAGTGAAACGATCTTAATGCACTAACTGTATTTCCTTTGCAAATTACTACTGGACTTAATTTTTCCTGCTGCCTCAGAGGTTATGAGGCTGTGTCTGGAGCCAGAAAGGGAAGGTGGGAATTAGGACTTTTTATTGCAGCAGTTCTAATTCCACCCTTGCCCTTCCCTGCCATTCTTCTCCTCTTGCAGTACCCTGCTGCCTCTAGTGCCATCCTTTACTAAATACCAGGGCACAGTCCCAGTGTGGACTTACAGGGCATGGAAAACTTGGAGAAAAATTGCACTTTAGTTAGTAACTCTTCCTTGCCCTGCTGCTTCTGGACTGAATCCAGCCTTCACAGCAGGAGGTTTTGAGGGAAGGCAAATCTGTGTGGGTGTGTGAAATGCACAGTTGGAGAGGAAGGAGACGACGTGATTCTGCCAAACTGGGTTTTTGGAAAGGGTGGGAGCTGCTAGATTTTGCCAAGTGATTTATTTAGTGGTGTCTCTGGCAGATGGGTCAGGGGACGGCGTGCAGGTATGCAGTGAAGAGCTGAGTGATAAATTAGATCTAATATTATCACAAGGCTTTGCAATCTATACCAAAGCTACAAGCACCAGAAATTGGGAGGATATATCTGTATTTGTGAATATATCTATACAAGCATGAGAAAACCCCACAATATCTGTATTTACTATAGAGCAGTGCAGAGGTATTTTGACAGTGGCTTTGGGCAAAACCAAATTAAAAACTTCCTAATTAAGAGTTGTCATGGTCCCATGGTAAGAAGCCCTGAGAAAAACACATCAAAGGTTGCTCTGAACACTGCTCTTTGGCCAGGAAATAAGCAGGGAATCAATATCAAGCATGATGTTGGAACATCCCAGAAACCATTTTGTAAATCACACAATCCTGGTATTCTAGCAGTTGCACTTATATTTCATCTGGATGTGGATAGCTGCTGTCAAAAGTCTAGCACATCTTGAACATCTAATGAATTACTTTTGAAGCATCTGTAGGATTTGTTTGGGTTTTTCTTCTTCACAATTTTAGCACCTTTTTTTTTTTTTTCCTACCTCTATATGGACCAACTTGAGATAGGTATGGCCAGGACTGGTACCATGTTTTCACCAGAGATATGGGGACAGGTGAGATTTCTGTAGGTCAGTTATTCCATAGCATGTGAATGTCACAAAAGTTGCCATGTCATTTTAGCTGTCACCTCTGGAGATCATTGTTGTAGTGCCTTTCACAAAGGGACAATTACCTGCTTTGGCAGCGTAGTGAGCAGAGAGCAACTTCTAGCAGAATACTCTAGAGGCACTTTCTACCTCAAAATTTCTACTGTGGGACTTCCCACAGATGGAAAGTCTTCTCCAATGCATGATAGTATTTGCTCTGCTTACAGGAAAAAATCCTTGCTACTTTTCCCACACTGACCATATAATGTACTGTCTGGCCACGAACCAAGGAATAATACGTTACCATGTAACATGTTGAGCTGGGGAAAGAGATTTGACATTTAAAAGAGTGTTTTAAAATCATCTCATACACAGTTCTGGGTGGGAGCAAAAAGAGCTGGGCTGCATTCCAGGGGAGGGCAGCCACATGACAAGCCAGGCAGGGGCAGGCAGTGTCACCACAGCAGGACATGGTCCCATGACACCAGAGGCAGCTGAGGGCTCAGGTAAATTGTTGCAAGACTAGATTTTTAAGCATCCAAGTAGATGTCCAGGCTATGTATTGAGTACTCTGCTATAAGATTGTGAAGGCAATAGATAAACATACTGGCTCTCGGTAAAAATCCTTAGCCAGAAATTGCCTGCTGTTACAGTCTGTAAAGAGTTTTTCCACCAGGAGAAATACCAGGTATAGTAAACACTTTGTTTTCATCTTCTCACACCTGACTTCATGTTTGTTTTTTTTTTTAATGGGTAGATTGATTTCAGCAACAGGTTCTCACTGAGGTTTGTGTTACAGAGCATATTTTTTATGTAAAATACATGATAGAAACCCTATCAACAATTTATTCTGTCAGTGTTGCTATTTATGACAATCAAAACTTGCTGTAATTAAGCTGCTTCTATAAAGACCAGTGGTTAGCCAGTTGTTGCTGTCTGCTTGTTTATTTCTTGGGGAAGTAGGGTGTTGATATTTATAAAATGTTTCAGAAGAGTAGATTTTGTTCCAGGACAAAAAGTCTTGAAACCCTTTCTTCTGCCCTTCCTGGTTCTCATTTTCCTGTTTGCATGCTTTCCTCCTGCAAACTGCTTTGCAGAAAGTACCTGCTGAGCAAGTCCATGTTCGCATGGGGATGCTGCTGATGGCTCTGCAGGGACCACAGAGATCCATGTCCAGTGACTCTTACAGAGGGAGTGAGATAGCATTAACATCTCCCTCCCACTGTCAGGAAAGGAAGAGCTTTCCTTCTGGCTTGTCTAACTTCTCCCAGGACCACATTAGAGATAGCTGATGTCACTGGTTTGTCTGGATTGATCATTCCTAGGGGCTCAATTTGTTCTGTGGTTCATCTGTCCTTTGATTGCCTTAAGTTTTTTCAGGTGACTGCTTTTATGATGTGTGACTGATATTTGTTTCCTTTTTGTGGGCCACCACTGAAGACTGACTATTAATTGTGGCAATTCTGATCACCTAAATCTTAGGGGTAGAAATGCATACACGTGTGGTTCAGTAATTTTTAAAAAAAATATATCAACAAAGAATGTAAAGGACCAAGATTCTAGATACAAACACTTAGTAAGAGTCAGGGAGTTGGTTTAATCAATGCAGTATTGTAATTAGCAGTTGAGTAGTCTAATTATTTACTAATACACGGTGTTGATTCTCAGACAAACTTTGTCAATAAAAAAAATCATTATGCAAGAGTTAGAAGCATTCAGATAAAAGTCTTTGAAGCAATAAAAAAGGTGCTGTGATTACCGGGTAATTCTGAAGGAAGTTATCAGTAATTATGATGTATTTATGGCATCCACAGGCTCTCAGAAGTAGGTGAAGCTAGCAACACTATGAAAGAATCAGGACTATTAAAAAAAAAATGTTTATTTTTTTAGCCATTTTACATTTTTTTTATATCTGCTGAGTTTTGATGAAGTAAAATATCCCCTCTATTCTCTGAAATATTCATTGTAAGGAACAAAACTTCAGCATCCGTGGAGGTTTGTATTGGAACTTTATGTTAGAGACTTAGGAGTTTATTTCCACTCCTCTATGGTCTTGCAAACAGAAATGACATGGTGCTGAGGGACACGGTTTGGTGGTGGACTTGACAGTGCTGGGCTAATGGTTGGACTTGATCTTAAAGGTCTTTTCCAAACCAAAATGGTTCTATAATTCTAAGACAGATAACATATTACACAAATGTCAGCTGCTAGTTCAAAGCAAAGCATGCTCCTTGCAAAATTCCTACGTGGAATAATGCATGGTAGGATGGCAATTAACAATTTCCAGTGCAGATTCACCAGCAGAAGCGATTTGTCTGACTGAAGAATGGTGAGGCAGTGCAACAGGCTGTCCTAAGAAGTGGTGGAGTCACCATCCCTTGAGGTGTTCAAAAAACCTGTAGACATGACACTTCAGGACATGGTTTAGTGGTCATGATGATGTTGGTTTGATGGTTGGACTTGATGATATTAGGGGTATTTTCCAACTTTTATGATTCTATGAAATTATCAAATATGGGTACTGTATATGAGCAGTAGTCTCTGTTGAATCCAGACATCTTCACACTTTTGCTCTAACAAAATTTTGTTACTTCATAGGGACATCTGTTGTATTTCTTTTTAAGTTCAATATTCTCCCTTTACTGAGACACAGTATGATGACTTAATGACAGTGCCAATCACAGTGCAACAGAGGATCTTAGAGGTTGGATAGTTAGTCCTCAGAACACCTTCCCTTTGGACCACAGGTGTATGGAAGTGTCCCATTTTTAGGAAAAAACCAATTTATGACATGAATCACCTACTTCTGAGTCAGTATTTCAGATTCTTTGAAGAGCAGCAGCCTCTTGGTTTAAAAATAAAAAGTTAAAGTGTGTTCCCTAGGCAATTTTTCCACTTCACTTAGAAATGACTTCTCCATTGCTTGTGCTTTAACCGCAGATTTTTTTTTTTCCTATAAAAGTAGAAAGGAAAGAAATGGGCAGAAAAATATTTACTTTTGAACAAAAATGAAGAGAAGCAAGAAAGCACAAAACTTAAAAGAGAGAGTTATATTAAATGTGAGAAAATTAATATGTAAAACATATCCCAGTGACACAAAATAAGGAAGTTTTTCAACCTAAATACAGTATTTTCTGAGGCATTATAAATTCTTTTGTTTTTAATAAGAAAACTGATAGGTCCTAAGACATAACAAAGATTATGACTTCTCAGTTTAATTCTCATTCTTCTCAGCACTCAGAATTCTAGATGTGCAGTTTCCTACAAAACTTTGTTAGTAACAGCTTTGGCACCTTCTTGGTTTTTATGCATGTGTCATTTCCTCCTCCACCTTCTGTTTTCTGTTGTTTCTTCATTGAAAATCATACACGCATGTTCTAGATATTATTAGTGATGACATCAGCTAAATAGGTTTATTCAGAAGCCATTTTACTGCCTTTGCTGTACCCCTCTCCCATGCTGGACCAAGAAGCCAGGAGCTTAAGCCCATAAAGAGAAATCAGAGCCTCCACAGCCTTTTATGCCAGCCTTGGCAGATGCCTTTGAGTTGATGTACGTGAACCTGTGTCAGAGCCATCGGGTGCCTGTCCTACTGCATGCCAAGGCTGCCTGATGCCAGCCAGCCCTGGGAACTGCAGCAGGGCAGGCAGATGGAGATTATCTGTTATATTTTGCATTGCAGCCTGATTGAGCTGGTGCTGCAGTGTTATGGCTACAAGGTTTTCAAAGTGGAGTGGTACTGAGTCAGTGCAGACGCATTTCTGCTTAGATTTTGCCTTAATTACCATCCACCCTTTCTGAAGTGGCAGCCTGACACAGGAAAAGAAAGCAGGCAAAATTCTTCCCTCTTGAGGGTGTTTGATATGTCAGAAGGCACTTTTTCTGTAGATGCATTTTACTTCCATTTTACATGCTGCAGTCTGGGAAAGGGCTCGCTCAGTCAGACAAGGTAGACTTCCCTCACGCACTGCTGCCAGTCCATCACATTAGCACATACACTCTAACAGGTAGCTGGTAATTAATCTTGTGAAAGGAAGACAAAACAAGAAAAATGTTGGCCCTTTTAAAACCTTCAGAACATTTGATGAATATCACTGCAAGAATCTAAACAACATCTACTGAAAGACAAGTTCCTGTAGGTGCTTTGCACAACAGTCACTAAGTATCTCCAGCTACTTCCAGGATTTCCATGTGCTCAAGTCACTGCTCTATTGAATCTATTGCATTAAGATGGTCACTCCAGGCTTCTGCTAGAGGAAGGAGCATGCAAGGAAGGTCTGCTTCCATGGCTCATCTAGGGCAGGGCTTGGTCCAACTCCCTGTGAAGTTAAGGAAAGACTGAGTTAAACCTCTGGAATTCCTCTTTTGCCCAGGATTATTTTACAAATGAACCTGAGTCTCTGACCCCTCCACAGGAAAGATATATTCAGGATGCTCAACTATAGCAATTTGTGTGCTAGAAAAAGGTTTCAGGTTCATCTTTAAAGTAAAATCAATCTTCTCCTAGAAAAAATGTGTTTTATTAAAATACCCAGAATTCTTACTTACAAAGCTAAGAGCCAAAGAAAAATCCCAGTGTCCACTGATCATATAAGCAAAAATATACTTCTGGACATGTCAATTCATCTATTCCTTTTGAAAGGACATTTTAGAGAGAATGAATTATCTCCAAATCATATGGAATTATTTATTGATGTATGCATCACACCACTTTTTTTTTTTTTGTGTTCAATTACACTGCTTCTTTAGCCCAATAATCTCACATTTTATTGCAGAAATAATTTGCTAACAAGGCCATTGCCTGCACAGTGATTGAAATGAGGAGGTTATTGCAGCTCATTCTTACCATAGGATGTGGACCATAACAGAAAAGGAAAGGATTTAGAGAAGCACATTCTTGGAAACATCCTTGGAAACAGTGAGGAATATGGGTATTTTGGGTTTGCAAGGGCTAGGCTTTGGCAGTCTTTTATTTACCTGTATAAGTCAGAGATGCTGATCAACAGGTCTGAAACAATGCATGGCTCTTGTGTAAATGAAGGTGCTCAGCTTGAGTCATCTTGCAGGTGACAGGGGACAAGCTGGCACAGTGGCTCAGCATCTGAATGTTGATGTGTATGAGGTGGCAAGCCATCAGACTAAGGGGAAGATGTAGCCAGGTTGGTTCAGTGCATCTCAAACTGGTGGTGGAGCATGGAGATGGTTGTCATCTTCTGACGAGAAATGTGAGAGCCAGATCCCTTCTTCTCAGCTCTTGGCAGTGACAGGTGCAAAATGCCCAGACTGTCGCTCTCCAGCCAACTATGAATTCATATCAGATCAGGAGTGGAGAGGATTTGTGTTGTCAAATACTGAAATTCCAGAAAATTCAGTGGAAAAAAAAAATTAGGATGAATCTCAAGCATGGACCAAACTCTTCATAAAGCATGTTTCACTCCTAAATCACCAAGCTGAAGTATTTATTTCTTTGCCCAAAACACCACTCACTTCTGTCACAGACTGTGAGGAAGCCAGGTGACATAGTTCATTGCTTCCCCCAACAGTACTCCTGGATTACCTAAGCACTCACCCAGGGGCTGTGCACTTTCTTCACATCCACTCAGACCCCATGAAGCACAAATGAATACTAGGCACAGAGTTCACAGAAGGTAAAAATTCCCATGAAACCATTTTAGCTAACAATACAGGAAAATAAATTAGCAGAAGTGGTTCCTCTGTAAGCATTCAGAATAAAGATGGCCTTCATGTTTTTGAGGATTTTACCAGCAATTTTTTTTTTTTAATGTATTTACTGACTGCAAGAAATAGTCTGAAGTTAATTTTTAGTTGGTTGAAAAGAAATGGTAATATTTGAAGATGAATAACAAGAGGTTTGAAGTAGCAGAATAAGAAGATAATGAACAGAGCCAGGGAGGCATTGCTTCTGTTGAGGAAAATGTTCTCTATATAACAGCACCATTCAGCCTTGAACTTTCTTAGAATTAGTTGCTTTTTCTCTGGTAAAACTGTGCTTACTGCCATTTTTCTTTATTTTTTCCACTTTAAATGGGTTCTGTGATAATAAGGGTGGTGGTTTTCATGCTCCACTGAGCATACACTGTCTAGTGAGGATTTGACCTGAAATCATTTCACACTTGGTGCAGTTGGAGAAGCGGGAGGGGGAACTGTCAGAAGTTTTACTTCTGTGATTCTGAATTTTACATCTCTTTTTGTGATGGTTAAGGACCCTGATTCACTGTGGCGAATGGGGTTTGCTGCTTCTTAGCTGTAAGATTGATAGGAGAATTTTACCTTATGATTCATTAACACAAATGTTTTAGAATTGAGATTTGTAGGAAATTTGTTGGGACCAAAGAGGAAAATCCATGAACGCACAGAAACAACATCATCTTAAATATTATCCGCTTCATTGACCTTTACAGAATTTGCCAGTCTGGGTACTTGTCAAAAATAGGAAGTAGTTGTCATTTGGCTTAGCTATTCTCACAGTTTGTATTGCATGTTTTTTTGCGTGGTACTTGCTAATAGAGCTAATAGAGCTGTTTATCTTTGATGGTTTTGAAGAATCCCTAAAAGACAGTCTGAATAATGTCAATAGTAGTTGTTAGATAAGGTTGGTGGTATTTAAGATTTTATCCTTTCCTGTGCTAGATATGAAAATACATGTGCTACATTTTTATTTTTAGTTTTGTTTATTTGTTTAAAAAAAAACCTGCCAATACTGCTATTTGCATTGGTAAATTCTTTTGCATTATGTTCTCCCTCTCCCACAGACGATGCCTTTTTATGCTGCTACCTCTTATTCTTATTTAGAAACATGGTGTTTTGAAAACCTCATTTTAGAACATTTATGTGGGGGTCCAGAATAGCACAGACAGATATTTTTTTCTTCATATTTTACTGGATGTGGAGAAACTTTGAAGAACAGACCTTGTTCAGCTGTCTGGACTTTCATTCAAGAAATGAAAGTGGACTCCCTCAACTGAGCCATCTGCCACTACTTATTTTCCTACCAACTTCACCTGCCCCCCACCCCTGGCACAGCTGCACCATGCACCTACACATTCTTACCTGTTTTTTTTCGTTGGTTCCCCCCACCTTTTACAATGCTGTCTAGAATCTAAACTACATTCCAATTTGGTTGTTACAGAAATTTGGCCTAACCTGGATACAGATTCAATGTCATGGGTAATGCAACAGCACTCTCACAGTGGTTACCTTCTGAAGACCACACTAGGAGAGGAGGTAGGCAGCAAACTCTCCAGCAAGTAAGAAATTTCTGGGAGTCCCTGCAGCAGCTTCCTGAGGAATATTGGATATGAAGTGTATCTTCAGAGGGAAACATGCACCCTTGAAAGGACAAATGTCCTCTGGAAAGTTGAGCAGGTACGATGGACTGCATGCTGCTATGCCATTCTACAGTGCCCTAACAAGGAAAGAGAGCAGAATTTCAGCCAGTGTGAGAAAAAAGTTTGTGGCTGTGGAAGATGTGCATCACTGAAAGTGTTACTAGTTGTTCATTACGTATGAGAAGAACAAAAATAACACAGAGAACTGTGATGTTTTGGTGTAGTTTTTAACTATTCTTAAAGAGAAAATGCTGTATAACAAGATGTGATCATATTATTTAGAAAAACAATTTTTTGGTAATTGAAGTGGTAACCTCATAGAAAGTCTAGTTTCATCCATGAAGTCTCACAGAGACCAACAACAGCAGATGTAATCAAGAAACACATCCACTGAAGCCTAAATATGGAGGAGAAAAAAATGTTATTTCTGATGACATAAGAAATGCATTCTCTATGAACAATCTACAAACTCAAGTGAAGGGTTAGGTTATTCAGTCACATGCAAGAATAAATCACCTACCAGCACACATTTTCTGAAATAAACTGTAAAGTTGTCAGCAGGCAAAATCAAACTGCTTTGAATACTAAGATGGGCAGGCACACTGTCTATCTGCTAAAACAGATAGATAAACTGATACACTTCTTTGTCTCCAGGAACTGGTACGAGCCCCAGGGCAAGACAAGGTGCCAAGAACACTTGTCCTTGTGCAACTGGCCTTGTCTGGAACAGTGTTGACAGACTAGTTCGCTGCATAAATGGACTTGCTCCTCAGCCTCTCAACTCATTGGATCAAAGTCTGGAAAGACCTTAGTAAATGTTGCGAAAAGTTAGTAGAAAACAGTCAGTATTGACACACCTTGCATAGTACATCTGAAAACTGGTGCATACTACCAAGGTAAATTCATGTATATTAACAAAGCAGCATGTTCCTGTCTAGACCGATGTTTGAGGAATTCTGCCTGACTTATACAATTACTGGAGTGTGAGAATGTTGAGGTTTTTTTTGCCAGCATCGTAAGTGTAGAGGAATTCCTTGTTGATCAAGGACATGCAGTGGCCCTTGAAGGATTGGACGACCCTGACTTAAAGCTTATAGAGTAGAAATAATAGTATGAGATATTGAGCAAGAGAAAACACAGAATTTGAATAGAATGGGTTAACCACAAGGGA
>JAAGNO010023624.1:0-20666 GCA_033439905.1 Ceryle rudis | reverse complement strand
CCAGACCACACGATGTCAGCTGAGCTATAAAAGCTAGGAAAAGGAGGAGGGGGGGCATCCACTTGTCCTCCAGAGCAACTGCTGCGTGTTTGGAGCCCTGCTTCCCAAAAAGGGACTGAACATCATCTGCTGATGGGAAATATAGAATAAATCTTTGTTTTCTTTTGCTTCTGCACACAACATTACTTTGCTTTTCATTAAACTGCCTTTGTCTTAACCCACGAGTTTCATTTTATTTTCTTCCCCCCGGGTCCAGCGGAGAGGAGGAGGGGGAAGTGACAGAGCAGCTGGGTGAGCACCTGGCATCCAGCCAACGTTCAAACACCGTGGATCGTGGGTGCAGGAGATGCTGCTGCTTGGCACCACACCTGCCCCGGCCAGGCATCTCCCACACCCCTCCCCTGCCCTTGCACAATTGCTGCCGACAGGCAGCTGCTGTGGTAGCACACACTGTTGTTCTGACACACTTGGATCGTTCCTTTTGCTTCAGCCTTTGCTGGCTGTGTCCGTCAGTGGGTCCGTCAGTCCGTGTGACGGCTGCTCCCTCTTCTCCTGTGGGTACACGGGAGTGTTAAGTGTGTTTTAAGCAAGACAAAAAAGCTGATTTGAGGCTGGCAGCTCGGAATTGTACTGTGCCATTGTGTGCTGCGAGGACCGCTGCAGAACGTTTTTCACATTAGATTTGTTTTCAGGGCAAGTGTATGTTTTCAGGCAAAAGCCAGATGCAGAGGAAGCCTAGCGAGCATCCCTGCTCTGACTCAGGCACTGGGAACCCATTGCCACTCCACCCCTGAGCAACAAATCCCCACCCTGCACCCCCTTCACCTCATGCACTGTTCCAGGACTAAACTCCCTCCAGACTCAGGGAGCAGCTTGCACACCAGAATTTCCAGTGGAGGAGTGAAAAAACAATCTGTGACATCCTCGGCCAGCTGGGACCTCTGCCTTGGGAGGGTTTCATGTATAGGTCCTGTAAGAGCACCCAAACAGACCTTCCCGGGTGCTGAGCTCTTCCTGGAGCAGCAGATCCACTCACAGACCTGTCCTCTCCTGGCATGTGCTGATCCAGCCCTGGGGAGGTGTCTGAGGGTTTGTCCTGTCTTTCACAGTTTCACAGGGTGTCAGGGGTTGGAAGGGACCTTGGAGATCTTCGAGTCCAACCCCCCTGCCAGAGCAGGATCTTTCCTCTTGTTTTTCACCAGGAATGTGGAAAAAGGGCCTGTGGTGTTGTGTAGTGCTGTGCAGTACAGATGCTGCAGAGGTTTTCCATTACGTGGGCTGTTGCAGAGGGTGGAGGTGGCTGTAGGGCCACGGGAAGCAGAGTGGCAGAGCCTGTGGGCACTTGTGTGTCAAACATTGCCAATCTTTTTGCACTGTAGAAGCTCAGTGTTGTTCTAAACCACTGAAGGATGAATTTAGATTCTGTACTCCTTAGAAATAAAGGCAGCAGCAATACAGAATCCACCCTGCTGTCTGCAGTTTTAGTTACAGTGAACATATTTCTTTGTTTAGAGTCACGGAATTGCAGATCCATCCTGTGACAAGTTTTCTGTCTGCCCCTGCTGTGTAACAGAAGACAGCAGTGCTGCCCTTAGAGCAGGGAGCAGCCAGTGCTAAGCTGAAACCATCTGACAGTCTCGATCAATATTTTTCCAGCTAATCCTCAGAAGGGATGGGAGGCAACAGGCTAAATGATGACATAAAAGATTTAAAGTCAGGTGAGTTGTAACATCCTCCACAAAACATCAACCAAACTTGTGGACAGCTTGATCCTGGTCCAAACCAGTGCAACAAAACCAACACCAGCCCCAGGACGTTCAGGCTCGTCTCTTCCATCCTCTGATAATCTGAGATGACCTCTAGAAGTACTCCTCTTCATACTCCATTAATTCTGTGGATATTCATTTGTATTGAAGAAACTCTGTTAGTTCCTGGGAGCTCCCCACAGAAAGTCAGTTTGACGACTGAGTGCTGAAAAGTGTCACGTTGCCACCTGGGGCTTCAGCTGCAACTGCAGGGATTGAGTCCAGCATGAGGAACAGAGGGCAATGTGTAAAACCAGACTAAAGGAAAATTATAGGGCATGGTTTACTCTGCAGCTTTATTTCTATGTTCTCACTGGGTTGAACTGTTGGAGGGACTACAAGGCTGTGGCAAAGGGGACAATTGGTGTGTGTGGCGAGGACTGGTCATCTGTGAGTTGGAGGTGGGACGGGCACGGGTGGAATGGAAAGGGCTTACGTGCCTGTGCTGGTCTCATCTGCACTGCGCAGGGGAGCATGGGCTGTAATGTCCACCTACCCTCTGCTCCTCTGTCAGCTCTGCAGTGGGGATGACACTTCACACATGGAAAGAGAAGCCTGCAGGGAAGGAACTTCTCTCATTTCAAAAATGATTTTGTTATCTTGGGGGTGGTAAGACACTGGACCAGGTTGTCCAGAGAAGCTGTTCCCATCCCTGGAAGTGATGAAAGCCAGCTTGGATGGGGCTTTGAGCAACCTGGTCTAGTGGAAGGTGTCCCTGCCCATGGCAGAAGGATTGGAAGTAGATGATCTTCAAAGGTCCCTTCCTACCCAAATCATTCTGTGAGTCTCTCTGGAAGGAGCCACTGGGGAATGACATGCCCTTGCCAGGCAAATCTTACAGTTGAAGTTAATCCAAATGTCCTACTGGTGCCATTCCCCCTCAGTGGGCAGTAAGGGGTCTGAGCTGGCATTTCGTACAGTTTTTGTTAATTATGAATATAGTCAATTTTAGCGCTGTTAAGGGTTGCGCTGACACGCTCCCTGTTGAAACAGGCAAGAGGAAGGGGATGGTTTTCTTTCCCAAATGACAAACCAAAGTAGAGAGACGTGAAGCTGCTTGCCCCAAATCTGCTGGGAATGGCATAGCTCCTCAGTCCTAGTCTCCTGGTTCCTTCTGCTCGGGAGCTGGTGATTAAACACAAGTGTCATTGCCTGGGAGGCTGAAGAGACAAGTGAAGATTGTCATTGAAAAGGAAAGGCTACCGAGCCAAAGGAGGGTGACTGAGTCGTGCCCATTACTGAAAAATGGGAGCCCGGAGCCCTGAGCCCTGACAGCAGCTCTTGCTGCACCCAGCACAGAGCAACCCGCACTTTGCAATGGGGCTGAGCTGGAGAAAGAAAGAAAACTGTGCAGACTGCAGGGACAGAAAATGTCCTTCCTGCATGGTGCCATCCCCTCCTCGCCCCCAGGTTTCGGCCATGGCGGCTTCTCGCAGCACAGCTCGCCCTCCCATGGGAAGCAGGAGGACATGCCCAGAGCAAAGGGTGTCTCGAGTCCTGCACGAGAAAGACATGACACTCCTCTGGACAATGGACGAGCGTATCCAGTGTTAGGTCAGATGAAGAACTTCTGTTGGTGCCCAAGGAGAGGCAGCAGGCAGGCCACCGATCCCACCAGCCGCCACTCAGAGGGGACGCTGTGGAGAGCTGCCTGCGGCAGCGGCTGCAGCGGGCAGGCTGCCCACAGGGGACTGGTTCCAAAATTATAACAGGGTTACAGAAGCTCAGCTTTGGTCTGTCAGCTGGCGGGCGGTGGGGACAGATACGGCCAAGTAGTGACTGTCTGCTCCAACACCTTCTTTTTGGTCATGTCCATGGGAAAGCTGCTACCTTTGCCCTGAGGAAAACCCTGACTTTGCCCAGAGAAACTGTGCTGTTTCCACCCTCTGCCTCTTGTCAGGTGAGGTTTATAGCAAACCCAGATCCCTGGCAGCTCTCTGTCCTGGCAGACGTCACTCTGCCGTAGGAGAAACCAGAATAGGGAGAGACGTTGGAGATGTCTTACAAAATGTTCCATCTCTGCCTACCCATTGAACAACTTGTTTTCAACTTTAAACCTTTTCATTTATGAATTTATTTACCTTTAAAGATACATGCCTCTTTTTTTCAGACTTAAGGAAGACTCAGAGGGCCCAAAGCCTGTTTTGTTTTTTTTCCACCTCAACAAAGGCATTACCTCTGCAAACCCCACCGCTCCTGCGTTCAGATGGATTTGCTGAAATTCCCACTGGCCACATGCCTATTGCAATACTAAATACATCTTATTTTGTGGGCTAAGGTGGATGTTACATCTCTCCCATATATTGAAGTTATTCTATACATTCATTCTGTTTATTCTATATATTCATTCTGGAACTCCAGTATGCCTCTGTCCACCTAGCAAATATTTTAGGTTGGACCTTTTGAACCACTAATTGTTGTGGGGTTTTTTTGCAAGCCTGTTCCTGTGAAGAGTCTGGCTGTAGAAAACACTACCAGGTGTGAGGGTGTGGGAGCCCAAGTCTGGTTAGCTCGATGCTTTCTGTGAGCGCTGGGCTTTAGGGGATGAAGGCCAGGCTAAACCAGGGGCTTCTTCTTGCTCTCTTGTGACCTCAAAGGCAATGGTGCCTCCTGCCCAGGCTGCGCTGTGCTGCCGAGGATGCTGAGGAGGGTGTGGGGACAGGCTGGTCCCCTCCGCCTGGGGCTGGAGCTCACTCCCCCATGGGACACCTTCCTGCAGGTGCTGCTTTGCTGCTGCCAGGCTGCAAACCAGACGTTTGCTTTACGTTTGAATCAATCCATTCCTCTTGAGGCTAAAGTTGGAGCTTGCAGGGATTTGAGTGGGGGCTGAGAGCTGCCTCCACACTGGGTCCAGCAGCCTCCCCTGCAGTGCAAGTACTCTGCTGTGACCCCAGGGGAGTGCAGGACATCTAACATCTTCCTGCAACCATTGGCTGGGGCACTGCAGGGACACATGGACCCTTGAGCTTCTTCTGCTCTTTGAGACTTCCCCAGATATGGCCATCCTGCCACAAACCTACACAAAAATGCTGCTGCCCACCACTGCACCTCTCCCAGCTCTCCTCCCTGTTTCTGTCCTCTCTGGGGATGAGGAGCAAATGAGTTTCTCCAAAACCATGTTCCCACATTAATGATCCTTCACTGGAGACTTCTCACCAGCCCATGCTGCCTCTTCTCTCCTGGAGAAGGGGCTGTGCCTGGCTTGAATATATGCTGAATTTTTTAGTTAGAAAAGTTTGCAGGCCAGGCTACAGCTGGAATGATCCCTCCCTTCCACCCACACCACCCTGACATATCAGAACCCTTAGTGGCCCCAGATTGTGCAGGTGATGGGTGACCCAGGGGGCATTGGAGCCATGGTCTGTGCAGTGCTCCTGGGCTTCGAGGAGCTCCCTTCCCACTGGCATGTGCCACATCAGCTACACTTCTCTGGGGCAGCTGCACAGCTTCTGGGGTGGCAGATATCCAGCTCGTGTGACAAACCCCACCCGACCCCGTGGGCAGGGCCAGAACCACATGCTCATGTTTTCTCCCTGGCAGCAGACGCAGGTCAGGACATTCCTGCTTCGCCCAAGGCCTCCTCCAGATGCTCCCAGGCTTTTAGGGTTAAAAAAGTAAGATCTCTGCCCTCCTCCAGCCCTGGTGCCCCATGATCAAACCATCTCAGGAAACCACCTGGGATTGTTTGGCCCACATAGTCTATACTGCGTCTGAGCTGGGGCAGGAGGTGCCAGCATCACCTCATGCAAGCCCTGCCATGGCTGTGTGTGCCTGCTGGGACCTGGCTGGGCTGGGCTGGGTCCTAGCAGCCTGGCTGAGGTGGGCAGAGGACTCCCAGCTCCCTCTCCTGGTGCCAGGTGAGCACTGAGGGTGGGCTTCTTGCAAGGCTGAGGGTGATCTAGCCCAGGCACGGGTCACCCCAACCCTGAGCACTTCTGGAGATCTGCCCATGACACCAGTGCAGTGGGGATGGAGCCTCCTGACACAGATGGGGGATATAGGATGAAAAGGAGGGGGACAGGCATTGCTGGGGAGAGGGCAGAAGTCCAGTCAAGGTGGGACCGTGCCAGTAGGAGGCCCTGGGCATGCTTTGGGGAGCAGAGCTGGAGGGGAGCCAGTGGCTGGCGCTGAGGCACGTGGTGCTCAAACCTGCTGGTGACTCAGCCAGTGACCTCTGGTCCTCCTGCCTCCCCAGCCCTGAACCTGGGGCCATTCGCAGTCATGCGCAAAGACTTCGTGATGCATAACTTGCCTGGTTGTGGCACTGTCACTGCTCTGGATGCTCAGCAATGCTCAGCCTTGTGACTGGCTCTCTGAGAGGAGTCACCCCCCAGATGATTTGTCCTGTGGGACCTGACTTTTTGAAGTTCATGCCCTGCCTGTCCTGTGGTGCGTGACTTGGCTGGCAGCTGCCCCAGGGACCCATCCCTCGGGGCCATCATGAGTTGCTTGAGCTGCTGCCCATAGCCCCACACTGTCCCCACCCCGTGTCCGGGCAGTGGGTGCAGGGCCCACGGTGCTCAGCAAGGCAGATTTTGCTGCTGCCTCTCAAGAGGAGGCTGATGGCTGAGGGCAAAGCCCTCCATTGTGTGCCAGGTGGAGGGAGAGCTGGGGGTCTCTGGCCATGTTGGGGTTCCCCGCCCCTGAGCTGTGAACTCTGGGGAAGCGATGGCATGCTTCTGGCCAACATTTGGAAAGCCAAGTCCTCCTCATCTCCACCGCGCCAGAGCACCCATGCACCCAGAGCTGCCGTGCCCCAGCCCCTTCACCCTGCCCTGGCCAAACCCCCCACCCTGTGTCCTGCCTGGTGAAGGGAGAGATCACTGGGGTGCACCCTGTCTTGTTGGGGTGCACCGTGTCCCTCTGGGGTGTACCCTGACCCATTGGGCTGCACCCACTGCCTGCCTCTGCCTGTGATGGCTATTCCTGTCCCTGTGGAAGGCACCCCAGGGCACAGGGTGGAGCAGGGCCGGGGCTTGCAGCCCTCCCAAGATGAGTGGATTGTTCCAGCCTGCGTTGGTGTCACCCAGGCTCTTCTGCTGCCTGTGTGCCAGGCACACTGTGCCACTCTCAAGCCCACATGGCTGCCACAGTGCCCACAGTGGTTTGTGGGGGGCCAAGGGAGGGTGGGCGCAAGCCGGGCACTGCCCCAACCAGCTCAGCATTTGGGTGTCCTCTGCCCACGTGCTGACAGACCCTTCCCAGCAGCTCCTAAGAGCAGGTGGGGGCTGTGCTGGGCGATGTGGTAGGGAGGACAGATGGACAGACCTGGGGACCTCCCACTCCTCCCTGCTGCACCTCTGGCTTTGCTGCTCTACCCGGGCAGCCACAGGGCTGTCTCGATGGCCATGGCAGGGACACGCATCTGGGTGATGTGGCCGCAGAGCCCAGGCTGCATGGGGTATTTGGAGGAAGCTCTGAGGAGATGCCATCCCTCTCCCAAACCTGCCTGTCCGGCTCCTTGTCACCCTGGCTCTTCTTGCCTGGCCAGTTTACTCAGGCTGGCTCTCCCCAGATTTTGTCCCCGGGGTGATCCCCGGTGCTTTGGCCAGTGCCTGCCTGGCTCGGCTGCCTGCACGTGCAGCAGCAGGAGGCAGCGGAAAGTTCTGATGGGCTTGACCCTCGCTGCCGTGTGGCCCCGGCACAGCCCCAGCTGCCCTGTGCTGGTGCAACCCCGCAGTGGGTGGATGTGGAGAGGATCCTGCTTGGGCACTGACCTGCTCACTCACCTCTACCACCGCCAGACCTCAGGGAAATAGGGCAGGGGCTGTGCTGCCCTCCTCAGTGTGATGGTCAAATTAATTTGTCTTCATTCTGCTCCAGCTGTATATCTTCAGACTGCTGATGGAAATTGGTGCCGATGAAAACTTTAGCTTCCTGGTTATAGGGCAGCACCGGAGCAGGAGATGTTCCACTGACTTCAGAAGTATCTTCCTAAAAAAGAGCATGTCCCTGTGTGCTCCTCTATAATGACAGCCTCTTGAACTGGCCTCACCAATGCCTGCCCCTGTACTGGAATTGCAATATTCTGGCTCCATCCCAATTACAGCATTTGGGATGATGAACAAGGCACAGCTAAAATACTTTATCACAACCAAAAGCACGGTTTCTATCCTTCTTGTTGCTTTTCCCATCCTTCCCCACCACAGGGAGGCCAGGCCTGGCAGTCGGCTCTGCCTCCAGCTTCACCTTCACAGCAGTTCAGTAAATCCCCCCCTTGCACAGCACCCTGCGTACCCGGGACAGGAGAGCGAAGCTGACACCAGCTCCTCTGCCTACCCCGGCTGCAATTGCAGCCGCCTCTTGCATCACCTCACCAGTGGCCTTCAGTTGCAGAAAAGCAGGAAGTAAAAGGTGTTTTTTTTAACGACCCAGGTTATACACACACACAAATTATCCAACTGGTGCAAAATGGGGCTTGCAGGAGAAGCAGTTCTTCAGAAGCCTTTCACTGAAGTGTGGGGTGGCTCAGAAGTGAAGGGCTTTGTAGCCAAAAAAGCAGCAGCACTCCTCAACATGCTCTTCCTGCCTCTGCCCCGATGTCATCCTTTTCATTCGGATGAGACCTCGGAAAGAGCTTATTGAGGTAGAACTCCTGCCTACAGCCCACCTAGGAAGGGATGCTGCAGAGCTCCTGGGGAGGGGTATTACAGGGACGTGGGGTTGTTGATGCAGGGACAGCAGATGGGGTGAAGGATATGGGGATGATTTTTCCCACTGGACCCATGCTTTGGTCTTCCTCTTTTTGTATCAGCTCTTAACCTCACTGGTGTCTGTCCTTGCTCAGGGGAGTGTTTCCCTAAGGTTAACCTCAAACTGGGTACATGGGTGTGATCCCACACCAGTGCTGCTGCCCGGGTGTGGGAGAGAAGCATGTGTTATTCCCACTGCTGCTGTCTCCGAACACCAGCCATTTGTGTGCTGGATGAGGGTCACTGTGCCCTCAGTAGGGAAAAATCAAGCCAAATAACTTTGAGAGGTGGGTGGCTTGGGGAGGAGGCGGCAGAGCCCTGGACTCTTGTCCCTAGCCCCTCTGCCTGCCCGGGCCAGCAGGCAGGTGGGCAGAGCTGGCCATGGCCACTGAACCACGGCCAGCTCTGCCCCTGAATCCTACAACGTGCCATTTCTCCTTGCTCTGTCTCTAACTGCACTTCCAGCAGCAGATGACCCCATTCTTGGGGGCAGAAGGGGGAAGGCTGGCAGGGGGCGTGAGCCCCCAGCATTACTGCAGCAGTTCCTCATCCCCTTCCTCCTCCCGCCTCGGACAGCCGCAGGGCAATTCCCTGCACTGATCTCACCTCTCCAGCCCCTTCCTGGTCTCGACTCTAATGATGGGGTGTCACAGTCCCGTGAAGGACAGGGGAAGATGGGAACGCCCGATACTCTTTGTGAGAGCTTATCTGTACCACACCGTGACACAGATTTTAGAAAAGAAGATCTGTCGTGTCGGGAAAGGTCTGGTCACAGACCTTGGAGGCGTGTTTCTGATGTGGCAAAACCAGCTCCCTCAGTGGCTGAACCCGGCTGCTGCGGCTGGAGGTCAGGAAGGGCTGATGTGAGTCGGGAACAGAAATGCCAGGGAAGCACCTCAGCTCCTGAGAGCAACGCTGTGGGCAGCAGTGCCTCTTCCTGTGCCACACATGCTGAGCTGGCTGCGTCAGACGTGCCTGGCAAAGTGTGTATTTACCTAAAAATCCACAAATGAAGTACATCTGCAAGCATCAGCTGACGAAGCCAGCCCTGTGCTCCAGGCGTGACTTTGTTCCCAAATAAGACCCCGCTGCTGCAGGTGAGGCTTTTTTTTTGGCAGCTTGGCTCCACTGCCGGCACCAGCAGCAGAAGGTGCTGTGCTGCTGCTCAGGCTGCAGTTACGGAGCCGTAAGGACTTCAAAGGATCTTGGACCTTTTTCAAATGAGGCATTCTTATTTTGAAAGGATAGCAAGGCTTGGCCCTATCAGACACATTTTATGAGCTTCCTTCTGCCTTTGTCTCAGTCCTCATGCTCACAGGAGGGTTTTTTTAATCACAGCAGCTGGTGACCCAAAATTACTGAATCTCAGAAAGGCTCAGAGCTGCTGGGTCCACTTTGGTGCCCACCCAGGGCTCTGGAGATCTTCTTCTGGAAAAGTAGTTCTCAGGTGTCTGGGGACCACCTGCCTGGGTGAAATTCCCTCCTTCTGGCCACCAGTGTTCACCTCTGCTTCCCCAGCCGTGCTTCTCCTGCTCAGCAACTTAGGTGCTCAGAGGTCCCTCCTGCACCTCAATGGGCAGGAGATGGGGAAGCAGCGCGTTTGCCAGGCTCTGACAGGCTGTGGGAGGAAAAAGCCTCCCCCTAAACCTGACTTTAAAGCCCCAAACTGGGCAAGCAGAGACCCACTGGGGGCGACTGCAAAGTGCTGAATGCAGCAGTGCCTGCTCAGACTGATGGGTGCTGCTGTGCTCAGGGCTGCCTGGACCTCCCCACCCTGAAAGCTTCTGCAGCAGGTCTCTGTTTCACACCATGCAGGGCAGAGGACAGGGTTAGGCTTTTACAGGGCTGTAAAGTGCCAGAAAACTGGAAGGTTTCCCACTCTGCTGTAAACGGAGCTGAATGACCTGCCTCAGATGAAAGGAGCCTCTGCCCGCACCTTCCCCTCTGAGTTAAACCAACAGCAAAGGCACTTCCGAGGTTCAGGGTGACTTCAGCAATCTGGTGGCCAGGGGAGATGATTCCTGTGCAAAATGCTGTCACGCTATGATGGCAGCAGCAGAGCCTGGCTGGTATCACTCCCAGCGTGATCGCCCAGTGCCTAGATCTTCCAAAAGCAAGAGCAGATCTGCTCTAGATGTCTCTTGCATAGGGGGTATTATCCCCTGTGACCGGGTCATACAGACCCTGGGCCAACTGACTCCCCTCCTTGGGCACGACGCTCACGCGGGGAGAAGCTGCAGGGACAATAATCTTCATCACCCACCTCCTGAGTGCCCTGGGTGCTGCAGCAAAGTGACATGGGGCGGTATCTAGCTGAGGTATGACAAGAACCTGCACCGAGCACATCAGCTGGGATGGATGTGGACCTGTCTGTCTGCAAGTGACACTCAGCTATGCGCCGAGCTGGCCAGCACTGCAGCTGTGGGCCGAAACTTTTTTGTCTATATTTAGTGCATTTCTCAGATAACCCTCTCATTCTATTTTTGGGCCATGTGCTGATTTAGGGCCCCTTTCTGCTCTTGTGTTCAGCTGCATCAGAGGTTCAAAGCCCTTCTGTTTCTGAGACCCTCAAATACCCAAATGTTTGGAAGGGGTCTGAGGAGAAGGAAGGCAAATGGGCTTTTTGGCTTCTTTATTAATTTTCCTAAAAAGTCAATAATTTTTTTTTTTAATCATTTTGATGCAGCAGCTAAACCTGAAAACCATGAAAGGCCTTTCCCACATCTCCTTCCTTCCAGCGAGACCTTCAGAAGACAAGAAACATGAGCTTCATGTGTGTGAGGTGAGGGGAAGGTGCAGGAGCATCTTCTGCCTTGGGTGGATTTTGAAGGTTTGATGTCCACATGCAGCATGGATCGAGCAGAGGGGTCCAAGGGTGCTTTTAGTGGTGGGTCCTTATAAGGCTGCTGTGGCCAGGCTCAGTAAGAGCCACCTTCCCAGTGGCAGAGCTTGGCTGGCAGGACCAGGGTGTCTGCCAAGACACAATGGAAATGCCTGAGAGCAGAAACCTTCAAAGTAGCCTGTGTTTTGCTCTTTTTAAGGTCAGCTCCTTGGAAAGCAACATGCTTGGGCAGGCCACCGACTGAGGAGCAAACTGACAGGCACACGTGTCCCCAGCAGCCCTGTGCTGGTGTGATGGGCCCCCTTGCCTGCTCCTGGGATGGACTAGAGCAGCATGTTGACCTGAGTGCTTAGGGGAGCTTCACCCCCTTGAGAGCTTGCTGTGGTGTCCCCATGATGTCAGAGATCTCTAAGGTTTCCAAAAGCAGCTACCACTCCTGAGGTCATGGGGAGTGGACCCACCATGCTTTGACATGAGGTTGGTCACAGCCAGTGCACTGCTCCTGCAAGTCAAACCAGAGCAGTCCCACCCCTGTGTCTGATCCAGGAAGGATGAATGCTGCAGAGCCATGTTTCGCTGTGTCTCCCACCACACTCTGCACTTGATCTGCAACCAGGACGCAGACAGCGTGACCCAGAGGCACCGGGCGACTAGGGACTGTGTGTATTTTAAAATGTCTGTATGTGTCAAATGTCTTGGGATAGTGCTCAAAGAGCAAAGGAAAAAACTTTCCCCTTGTCCTCCCCTCAAATTTGGAGTCCCATCTCCAATGTCACTGCGATCCTACCTCCTCTCCCAGCTCTCAGGGAGGGTGACACGGTCCTTCAGCTTTCAACATACACACAGTGAGACTCTGCCTTGCATCAGTCGTCTGGGGGAGGAATTTTTAAAATGCCAGAGTCCTGGCAGGTTTTCAGTCCTCTGTCACTGGGCTCTGCGGCGAGAGCGGCTGCAGCCTGGGGCTGATCAAAAGGTGAAGACACAGTCTCTCCTCTGGCTTGGGGGTGACCTCAGTCCCAGCCTGCAGCACCAGCCAGCACTGGCAGCTCACCCAGCACACAACCGTGGCAGGACCCACCTCATGGCTCCTGTGCTGGGCTGGTGGAGGGTACCCTGCCAGCGTGATCAGATGCTTGGCAGCGCCTGAAGCAAGCATGGCCGCTAACACTGCCCATCCGTGATTGCAGGCAAGTGGAGGTGGCTTGTCCTCAGGTGTCTGCTGCTCACTAAGTACAGTCTCATGCAGAGGAGCCCACTCCTGGCCACACAGAATGTTTGGTGCGGGGGCCCAACCATGGGAAAGGTGCAGCAGTGGGAGGGGAATCAGAGCCACAACCAGAGCCAGAATGACACTTTCTGCTGGCCCTGAAAGCCCTTCACTCCTCCCAATTCATCTGGAGCCTATAGGCACAGCAACCCAATGCCTATCAACTCACCTTGTGTCAGGCACCAGATGCGCAGCAGTGGGGTGAGACATTTCTCCACAATGGCCCCAGTATGGCTGTGCACCATGGTGCTGTCTCCCCCCGTCCCATGCACATGGCCATGGCTCGTGTTGCCATGAACGTGGCAATAGCTCGGCCCAAGGGACTAACCAGCAGCTCTGAATGTCCCCAGGAGCACAGAAAAGAGCGTGGACATTTGCAGCTGGGTTCCCAGCCCCTCTCTTGAGGTGCCCATCCTATGGCTGGCTCTCTGGAGCCATGATCCCACATTTCACACTGTTCCCGTGTGAGAGCTGGGCCACTTCCCTGGGCTGAGGCAGTGGCTCAGCCAGCCCTGCCACTGGTGTTGCCACCAAGCAGCATTGCTGGCCTGGCTGAAAATAGTCTGAAGTTAATTTTAACTTCAGCGGTGTTGTATGTTTCAGGTCATTAGGGTGGGTGGTGGGGAGGATGGGGCGGGACCCTGCCAGGGGCATGGTGTGTGCCGGGATGTGCGCACACGGGTGTCTGCACAGACGGGAAGACTTGGGAGAGGCACCCTGGGTCTGATAACAGGGGATCTGTTCCTATCGTCTCAGCACAAAACCAGACCACGGATTAAGAGAAGACTTTAGTGTTCCCTTCCTCCCCTCGATATAGCAAAACCTGCCCAGGGCAGGACATTTATAGCTGCCCTCCCTTATCAGGAGCTCTCTTGGGTTTCAGTGCTGGGTGACACCTGGGAGCATGCTCTGGTGCTGCTGTAGGCAGCTGAGAGGGGGGCTGCAGAGTCTTCCTGCTCTGCACACACTGCACAGCCCCCCAGTCCCTGTGGTCTGGAGACAGCGGTGCAAAGTGGGGGGCATAGCCATGGTGCCAGGCACCTGCAGTACCCACCTTGTGCTCCTCAGAGACACCCCACGTCTCTGAGCAGCAGGCAGGGAGACCTCTTGTCCTGGTTTCATGCTGCTTCTGTTGGTATCTGTACCATGACTCTGAAGACTTCGCTCAGTGCTGCCAGAGCCTCTACCACAGCCCCGGGAGCTCGACAAGGAGAAGAGTCTCTGTTTTAGTGAGGTGCCATGTGCAAATTGGTGAACTTGCTCCAGACCCTCCATCAGCTCCCTGGGTCCCTTGCTTCAAGAAGGAGCTAAAGAGCTGCTCCACAGGGTCCTGAGAGCAAAGGACTCTCCAGGGACAGACACTGAACCAAAGTGAGAAATGGGCAGGGGGATCCTGGGGTTGGGAGGAGGGCAGGAAGCCTTCCAGCATGATGGACCAGCTCACCTGGGAAAAACTGTAGGCAGCCAACACCTGTCCCACAGGGAGATCTAGGCCAGGGCTTGGGGCTGCACCAGCAGCAAGGTCTCTTCTCGCCTTGGGGCAGCTGCAGAGCAGGTCCCTGTCTGGCTGCCCTCTAACACCCCGGAGGCAAGGAGCTGGGGGGCTGAGACACCATGGTGGGAGCTGCCTCTCTGGTGGCTGGCATGTCCTAGTCTGAAGATACCATAAGAAGACCTGAGGTGACACACCACAAGGACATCAACACAGCTGAGACACTGCCTGGAACAGATCTCCCAAGACTTATTTACAGCTGAGGGTCACAGTGAGTGCAAGAGAACCCGTCCTTGTCCTCGGGATCCTACTCCAGCACAAACTCCTTAGAATGGAGAAATCTCACTATTGAGGAAAGAGAAAGTAGAGCAGTGTCGGTGCTGGTGACCTGTCCAGGGCAGCTGAGTGCAGCGTGGCCATCCTGAAGCAGCTGCTCCCAACAGCTGCTGCCGGCACAAGGCCCTCAGGCCCTTCCTGGGATGCACTGGGGAGGCCTTTCTCTCCACATCAGGACAAAACCAAACCGCAGGAGAGAAAACTTCTCTAGATAATGTTCTGGGTTCACTTTTCCCCGTTTTGCTTGGAGCTTCTGGGATAAGGAAGCCTGTGATGAGGCTTTGAGCATACAGTTTGGATGGGAACGTGGATGTCCACAGGAAGTCCCAAAGGAATAGCTTTGTCTCCACGCCAGAACTGGACCACGTCACCATGTCACTATTTCACTATGGTGGACAGCAACAGTGTCCCCTGCAGACACTAGCTGCTATGGAAGGTGTGATGTGATGTTGTGTTATGAGGTACAGGGACCAAAGGGAAAGGGCATGTCTGGATGGCACCAGCAAAGTGCAGGAGAACTGGTCCACCTGGGATATACCACTCTGACCACTCTATGAAAAGCCTTAGCCAAGCAAGCGAGGCTGGGCACCCCCAGAAGAGTGGTTTTCTCCCTGACAAGTTCCCCCTGCCCTGAAATGGAAGGCGCAGGTTTCATTTTATTTGCTCATAATTGTCCTGGCTCGAATCTGAGTGTAGGACGTTCCTGCCTCTTGTCCTAGGGAATGATTTAAAATAAATTCATACAAATAAATGGGACTGTGAACAGACGAAGCTGATCCAGGGCAAAGGCTGCTGCTGCTGCCCGTCGTGGGCTAGAGGCAGACGAGGGAGCTGCTGCTGTGCCATGTCCCCCACAGCCACTGCTGCTGTGCCTCGGCCCAGCTGGGGTCACATCTGAGTGTGTGTGGAGCTCCAGAAAGAATGGCCAAATCCATTCTGAACCGTGGGGCCCCCTGGCCGGGCGTTCAAGGGGCTTCTTTTTTATCCAGCTGCAACCCAGAATCATTTTTCACCCTTGCCATGGGAGGGCTGAGCATCCCCTGCCTGGGTGGATCCCTGGGGCTCAGCACCATTCTCCAGCAGGACCGACAGCCACCACCTCATTCTTACACAAGACAAATATGTGGCAAGAGTCAAAAAAGCCAGAAAGCCTTGAGCGAGAACTGACATCTTGCAGGTTGCTTGATTCCCCCATCCCGGACAGGCACAGGGCCCCAGCAGCGTCCCAGAGTGACCTGCCCTGACCCAGTGGGCTACAGCACCTCTGATGACAGAGCCGTGGCCAGGCCTGAACTGCCACTAACTTGGGCTCATCTTAGATGGGACTTAACCCTGACCTTAAAGAGGTCTTGAATGCTGATTAACCCTCCTCCCTATGGAGAGCAACCCCGCCTGGAAAACACCCCACCTCCTACAGAGCGCACCCCACTCCTGTGGAGCACACCCCACCCTGAGGAGCACACCCTACCCTGTGGAGCACACCCCACTCCAGCAGCAGAGGGGCATGGGGCAGCAGGGTGGGCAGGCTCCTTCTCTCGGAGAAGGTGAAACTGGCAGATGGGTACCAGCCATATTTGAGGGAACCCCTCACCAAGATACCACCACGGATGAGATGACCCATGGCCAGTGGCCAGGTTCCACACTCCCTTTTCCTGCAGTGCAGGCAGGGAGAGGGCAAGCCTCTGCCTGCTCTCCTTGCCCATGAAAGCTGCCTGCTCCCACCACTGGGCTCTGGCAGAGGTGCGGAGGCTGCCAGGTTGGGTGGCAGTGGCAGGGGTAACAGGGCGCTGCCGTGCCCGGTTCCGCGCCAGCCCTCTGCAGCATGGGCAGTGACCCTGGCTGCCCGCACCCAGGTTACTCTACACTGAGACACACACCCCAAAATTGCCCCAGGTCAAATTACTAGGCTCATCTCACCAGCTGCCATTTCCTTCTGTCCCAAAGCCAAGCAAGAAGCTTGTAGAAAACAAGAACATGTCAGTCAAAGGGCACCCTGAGTCAGAGAGCTCCTGGGCTTGGGTCACACGGGGCTGCTCATGGTGATGAGTTCTCTGCAGCGTCCCTGTCCAGGAGAGACACCCCACCCCAGACGGGTGCTGCTCTGGAAGGCGGCCAGCTTCTCCCCTGGTGACTCCCCCAGAGTATCTGCCTCCCTGGGCAGCCTTCCCGACAAGACGCTGCTGCCTGGCCAAAAGCCAGTTTGCAACCCTGTTTTCAAAAGATGTTTTGGTCCCTCCTGGCAGAAAGCTGCTGGTGACCCAAATTCTAAATATAGAAGCAAGTCTTTTTTTCATAACGAATGCAAAACGCCTGCACCACGTTCATCTTTGGGAAATAGGTCTTTTTGTCAGAGAAGGGTAAATATAACACCCAGATTTCTTTCGAGTGAGGTCACCTCCTGGCTGTGGTCATTCTTGAAGTGCTTTCACAGTTATTTGCTCTAGGTAAACTCCTCCATGCTCCTCAACAGCTGTAAAACCATGCTCAGAGCTTCCAGCAAATCCCAGGCCTGGGGCTGCAGCTCTTCATGTGATGGACCATCCCCATCTCAGGTGACGGGCAGTTCCTCTGGGCCACAGGCACGACATGAAGCCCGCCTGCTGCCCTGCTCGGGCAGAGCAGCCGGGGAAGTCTGGCGAGCCAGGCCCCATCTCTCCCCTGCACTTTCGGGTGCTATGCGAGATGTGAGCCACAGAGAGGTTTCTTGGGACTGGAGGGCTGTGGGTGGCCCATAGGCATGATCAGCACCTGTCCCCTCCACACCCCACTCAGGCTGACATCTCCTCTCCAGCCCCAGTAGCACAGAGCAGCTCCTGCCCACTGCAGAGCACCCTGCTGTCCCTGCCCCACAGGCCTGTGACATGTGCCCAGGAGAGGATCTGTCCCCAGCCTTGAAATAATCTCAGCTTCCCTGAGTGCCCAGCTCCTTGCAGAGCCTGAGGAGCCCCACAGCTCTTCTCCAGCATGGGCTGGGCAGAGGAGCAGGGCGCTGGGAGCTGATGCCAGCAGTAGTATTGGCCGCACCTCCTAGTCTGCTTCTCTGGGGCTGGATGGGTGTCAAAGTTTCTGGGCACATCCCTAGGTCCTGGAGTTGGCACCCCAAGGGCTCCCAGTGGAATGAGGGGGGCCAGGACAGGGTGTCCTTCTGTGGAAGGAGAAAGAGCAGCTCCTACTCCTTTCATTTTCCTGTTCTCTATAATTCCATGCAGAGCATGTGTTTACTGTCTGTGTACTTTGCACATGAATTTCTTCATTAACAGCTCTTCCCAGCCCCAACTGATGAGCTCACAACTCACACCATGGCAGCCACACAGCTCAGATGGTCTGCAGGTACCTGGGACCTGCAAGGACGTCAGCCTGCTGTTGACCCCCAGGACATGCAGGGCCAGGTTATGAAATGCTTCTTCGCGGTGCTCAGCAGCTACCTGTGACTCTAGCATCATCAGGAGAAATGACTGGGGCAGTGCTCCCTGGGCTCAGAGAAAGACTCATACCAGTGATGCCAGGACCAGCCTCTGCTGAGGATGCAGGGAGGTGACCCTGGGGACCTGCAGGGAAACCAGAGCAGACAGCTGGGACAGGAGGGACATCCTGGGACACCCTTGCTCAGTTCACACCAAATGCTGGAGATGTATTCTTGGAGGGCTTTGCAAAGACCCAGTCATAATAATATTTCCTCATCTCTTAGTGTTTTTAGAAGTTTTGGGTAGCTGGACCCAGCATCCTTTTTTTCCTTTCTTTTCTTTTCTTTTTTTTTTTTCTTTTTAATAAAGGATGGGTAAACAATGAGCCCTGACTGATTTGCATGCCATTTGTGGGGTGAAATGAAGCAAATGACTTGCATGTTGGCCCTGCACCTTGCCAGGAGCTATCAGCCCTGCTTCCAAAAAACCTCTTGGATGAAGCAGAAGCCAACGTGATCACCTTCCCATTTTCAGCAGTCACTCAAATACACAGAGTGCCATCGGTTACACATCCGAGCAGCAGAGCCCAAGGCTCCTCACACCGTGACATACCAAGGCTACAGCTGACTCTCCATGGCCGTCAGGCAGGTGATGCACAGTCAGCTGCCTCCTCGCCCTCTCCAGGCACAGCCATCTCAGGCCTTGCGGGTCAGCTCACTGTGGTGTGACTTTCCTCGGTGACCTGATGGCCAGGGCCATCTGTGAGCCAGATCCAGGTCATCCCCTTTGTTTGGGTGGGTGTCCCTGCATCCCACCCCAGGATCCCACAGAGAAGTCACTCTGATTCTTTCCCTTATTCTGTGTTAACTGACACCACTGGCCCTGGGGACTGAGGAGGAGAGCACCCCAACACCCACAGGCTCTCCCTGCCAGCTCTGTAGCACAGCCAGAAGGCAGAGTGGAATGGACCCCAGCTCAGGGTGGCAGCTCTGTCCCTGCAGGCTCGTAGGCCCACAAGGGCTAGGCACCCATGGCTTCCTGACTGCTGTTCCCTGCACTGGTGAGATTAAAGACGTTTCCTGCTGCTGCACAAGCATGGCTGTCAACCAGCGCTTGAGCCCACCGACCACAGAACTCAGGGCCAGGCCTGGTGGCTACCAGAAACCTCTGCTGACTGCTCCAGGCCAGCTGGTGCCAAGCTCACTCCTCTGCTTTATCGTGTTTGCAGCAGCTTCCCCCCAGCAGGAAATCCCTGTGGCTAAAACTGCCCCGGGAGCGGGGCTGCCTCCCTTGTTTTGCAGTGAGAGACCAGGGCAGAACACAGCAGAGACTGATGCATTTCCCTTCCCAAAGGGGAGTGAGAGTCACCCCATTAAATCAACCCTTCTGGGGACATGCCAGTGCAAATGCAACAATTTACCCTGGAATAAGTTTGACCCTAGCGAGATTTGTTCTGATGATTTACATCCACTCCTGGATGGCCGTGGGATCAAAAGTGAATTTCTCCACTCCTGCTGCAACCAATAAGAGCCACGCTGTCATCGCTCTGTGCCAAACAAGGACTCGTGAAAGCAGCAGAATGAAACCCCACCAGCAGCATGAGCTGTTGCCTTCGAGGGGGGACCACAGTGGGGGTCAAGCCTGAGTTATGCCCTAACTTCTGTGTGTCTCCTGCAGATGCCTCCACTGCTGAGCATCTCCAACTCTTAGTGGCGTTAATGGAAACTGCTGTTGCCAGCTGGCAATGCCCTGCATGGGACATCCCAAACGAGTGCATTTTCTGCTTAAAGCTGTTTCTGGTTTCTCCTCCTGGCAAAGCGGGGCAAGAGCTCTGACAGATGGCAGCTCTCCTCCTGAAATAGTTTACACCCTTCTGCGAGATCCTTCAATTACAGAAGACTAAACGTTATTTAATTTGTGACTGCAGGTTGAATAAGACTCAATTAAATTCTGCCTCTTGTGAATTTGTGATGGGGAATTCTCACCTGCGATGCCGGATGAGTCCTAACTGTACCACGCATGACTCAGACACTTAAACTGTTCTATTAATGACTGTTTTAATAAATGTTCTATCTTTATATGGACAGTTTCCTGCTGTGTGACAAGCTTGGCACAGTGACAGACCAACCCTTGGTCCCATGGCCAGCCCATGTGGAGGATGATGGTGAACCTGGTACAGAAGCACTCCCGGGGTGTTCCCAGGGGTACCAGCGTCCCACTGAGCCACATTCGGTCTGAAGGCGAGAGGCTGGCTGGCTGCCAGGGCTGGGGGCTCTCAGCCACTCTCTTACCTCTGGCCCCTTCACTCGTGTCCATCAAAGTTTCTCTTTGGATGAGGCCGCGTAAGTGCAAGGAGGAGACGGGTGGCTGGTCGGGGCCCGGGGAGCCCCGGGCCTCTGGCCCTCCCACCCGGTGCCTTTGGCGAGCGGCCCAGAGCACCCGCTCGCCCTCCCCCCTACGCGAGCGTCGAGCGTGGCCAGGCCGGGCCGCAGGGGCTTTGCCTCTGCAGCTCCTCTCTTACTTTTCACGCATTTCCCCGCTCGACCCGCGCCCCGTCGCCTTTCCCCCGACGCACCGCGGGGTCTCCCAGCCTCTCGCCGCTTTTCCCCTTCCCCGGCCCCGCGGCCCTGCCCTCCCCCGAGGGGCCTCTCTTGCATCCCCCGGGCCTCCCGACAAGGACGGGGTCCGGGCTGGCGCAGGCTCGGGCACTCGTGTCCCCACGGACCGGCGTCCGGCCCGACGGACACACGGAGCGGGACCCCCTGTCCGGAGCCGCTGCCGTCGCCTCGGTCCCGGGCCGAGCCGGTGGGAGGGGAAGGGGGGGGGGG
>JAAGNO010023621.1:11400-22944 GCA_033439905.1 Ceryle rudis | reverse complement strand
GCTCGGCAGCTCCGCGCTCTCCCCGGGGAGGCGGCGGCCCCACGAGCGCTGAGGAGCCCGAAGTCCGAGGGCGTCCAAGCGTCGATCTGAGACGCTTTATGTTTTGCTTCTCGTTGTCCGGAGCCGCCGCGTCTCGTCGGGGCTCCTGGCGGGTTTCCACTCCGCTGTCGGGCAGAGCTCAACCTCCCTGCCTAGCGGGGGCTGAGAGCGGGGCAGCTCCGCTCCGCCGCGTCCTTCGCCTCGGCTCCCCGGGCAGCCCGCCCAGCTCCCCGGGCTGAAGCGGCTGTGAGTGCCTCGACTGCTGGAGTTGCCTGAGCGATGTGCTGTTGTCGAGTTCTGCTGCTCCTGAAAGTACCTGTGCCATGTGCTGCAATTTTCTTTTTTGAATGTCATTGTGCTTGAACTGGCAGAGTACAGATAACTCTCTCCTGTAGCAATGACTGTGATGCTTTCAGCTCAGTTTTATAGTGCAAAAAAGCAATTTCAAGCAGAAAACTCTGGGGTGGGAGTGTTGTCCCTGTGTTAACACCGCAGAATAACTGGTAGGAATTCAGCCCGTTGCAGAAAAGCAGGGGTGAAACTGGTTTGTTAGCTCCTGGACACTGAGTCCCATTACTAAGTAGCCTCCTTGTTAAGCAAGGAAAAAGTTAATATATTTTAACTTTACATTGCACAAGAAATTAACCATGAGCTGGCAGTGTGCTTCTATGGCCAAGAAGGGCCATAGGGATGCATTAAGAAGAGTGTGACCAGCGGGTTGAGGAAGGTGCTTTTCCTTCTCTGCTCTGCCCTAGTGAGGCCACATCTGGAGTATTGTGTCCAGTTCTGGGCTCCCCAGTTCAAGAGAGACAAGAAACTACTGGAAGAGAGTCCTGTGGAGGCTGCAAAGGTGCTGAGGGGGCTGGAGCATATCTGTGACAAGGAAAGGCTGAGAGCCCTGGGACTGCTTAGCCTGGAGAGGAGAAGACTGAGAGGGGATCTTAACAATATCTAAAGGGCGGGTGTCAAGAGGATGGGCCCAGACTCTGTTCAGTGGTGCCCAGTGACAGGACAAGGAGCGACAGGCACAAACTGGAGCTCAGGAAGTTCTTTCTGAACATGAGGAAAAACTTAGCTTTGAAGGTGACAGAGCCGGGAACAGGCTGCCCAGAGAGACTGCGGAGTCTCCTCTGGAGTCTTTCAAACCCCACCTGGACGTGATCCTGTGCAGCCTGCCCCTGGTGAATCTGCTTTGTCGGGGGAGTTCAATTCGATGATCTCCAGAGGTCCCTTCCAACCCCTGCCATTCTGTGATTTTTAAAATTGCTTTTAAATGGCTGTCTTGCTGAGAGTGTTACGGGATGTGTTAGCGTTACGTTCTGTTGTAGAATCAGAGAAAAAGGTCTGGTTTGGTCGGGTTGAAATCTGAAATGCCAGAGAGGCAATTACCTGCTTATAACCAGAGGGATCGGTCTAAGTTGCTTCTTCAAGCTTCATCCATTTTCTTTCTACAATTACCTAAAATAAAGAAATGGTCTCAGAAATGACGTTTGTAATTTCTCAGAAATTACATTGTTTTGGAAAATGAAATTCTTCAGACCTGAATACTGTCTGCGCTGCATCTTTGTCAGAGCAAAAAAAAAAAGCCCACATTAGAAATGTATTATAAACTGGTTTATATCATTGGTTTGTAGCAGATTTCTGTTTCAGTATATTTTACTGGTTTATAGTTTTATCGACTCGGCCTGTGGCGCGTGCGCAGTGACAGCATGTTGTGTGCATGACCTTCCCGCTGGTCAGACTTTGCTTATGCTGATAATTTTTTTGACTTCAATGCAAAATATCTGCAGCAGTGTGCTGCTGGTGTCTGTTGAAAAACATCTTCACGTATTTGAATTTTTAGTTATGTCTAGCTCAGCCTGTGCACGTGCTGGTGGTGGCTAGAGGCTCCTGCAGACACAGGAGGTTTTTGGAGTTGTGGGACCTGAATTATTGTTACGACCTTATCTTCCTGTCATTCCAGCAAGGAGCAGGGAAGCACAAGTGGTATGATTTGAATGGACTGTGAGGAATTAAAACTTACGCCCACTGGAAGTGTGCCATTCTCAAGTTGAATGTACCTGTTGTAATGAGATTCGAAGCAAAATGCAACAGCTTTGCATATATTTATAGGAGCCTAAGTGTGAGGGGAGCCGTGGGGGAAATCTGGAGTGAGGTTGAAAATTTGACGAGTGAGAAGTTGTAGGAGCTTGATGATGGGAGCTGTTTTGGGTTGATGTGGTGAAAACAACTGCTACAAAAATTATCTTTCCAGCCAGAGCAGTGATGTTTATCAACAGACAGAATACTCCTGTGTTGATGCTGTAAATGGATTAAATATGAGCACGTGGGCAATAATATTCCGCTTTCTTTTTGTTTTTAGTTGACCATGCTCTCGCTCGTCTAATAACCGCATACGCCGAACATGGCCACAAAGCAGCCAAAATAAACCCACTGTTTGCTGGCCAAGCTGTTATGAATGTGGTACCTGAAATCCAAGAGCTGGCTGAAGTTCTTCAGGGGCCTCTCATTACTACGGGTAAGTCTGCAGTCTTATCACAGCAAATTGTCCTCATGAGTGATTCAGTGAGAGGCTGTGTCTGCTGTGGAAGAGCCAAATATTGAGCGGCAGTTCAATCAGTAATGAAACGTTGGACGGAAGTTGTTAACTTCAGCCTGCTTCTATGCTTGTTGTAGAAAGTGTCATATAGGGAGTGGCCACCTTCTAGCACCTTTGGAAATCAAGACTTTTACTTGCTCTTACAACTGCTGAGCTTCTACATGAATTTCTTGCATTGCTGTAACATTCTATGATTTACTGTAATACTTAACACTGTACTGAAGCTGCCAGAACACTGGGCCAGAAGGCATGACTTGGCTTTTCTTGGATCTCTTAGACTCTTACTGTGGCCTTAAACAAAGGAGCGTCTCTCTCTGTGCATTAGTTTCACCATCTGCAAAACAGGTGTTTATTTGCTTGTGATGCAGCTGGGATCAGAGCTCCTCTCTGTGAGCCACAACATACTGAGTGCTTACTGAGTCCCAACAACAGGGACTTTGTGTAATTCACGGTAAACTCTTTCACACAGGCCTTTTGAGCACCTTACAAATAAGCATGAAACGATCATGTTAGTAACACTGAAGTGTGCTTGTAAAAAATGTTCTTGAGTTTTGTCTTTAAATGAAGGAAAAGACAAAACATGAATTTGTATTCTCAAAATGTTAATGTAATTGCAGGTCAACAGTTTAGGTCTTGGTGCTTCCACCTCCTCCACCAAAGTGGCTAATAACATTCGTTTCCCCCCAGGGCTTCTGAACATGGGAAAAGAAGAGGCTTCTCTAGAGGATGTGTTGGCTTACCTTGACCATATATACTGTGGGCATATTTCCATAGAAACAAGCCAGCTTCCGACTTTGGAGGAGAGAGAATGGTTTGCTAAAAGGTTTGAAGAGCTAAAACAAGAAGCATTTACACCTGAAGAGAAAAAGCACCTGTGCAAACTGATGTTGGAGTCGCAGGTACCTTGTTCACTATTGTTGGATTGTAATAACAGCCATGGAGTCTGTCATGAATCCTTTACTCCTCCAGGCATTATTCATGCAGAAAAAGAACAATCACTATCCTGCAAAGCCTTGGCAGTGTGCAAGAGGAAGAAGAACAAGGTTTTGCCTCAAAAAGTGCAATACACAAACGCAGGAATCTCACTGGAGGTCTCCTTGCCGAATTTACTTAGCAGCCATTACTGAAACGAGTAGTGATACCTTTCGATTTGCATCGATTGCTTGGGAAAGTATTTCTAGGAAAACATTCCCAGCCAGTTCCAAACTCAGAAGGATTTTAGAACTAATTAGAACGTAGACTGCATGTAATAGGTGTTCTTGTAACGTACATTCTGTATCATCTGGAGACAAAAATAATGACCCTACAAATCTGTGAGTAATCCCTCTGCAAAAGTGAGATTCTCTGAGGCTTATATTCAGTGTTACTGATGGAATGCAAGATTGGGCAGAGCTCTATGAAATTCTGTGCTGGTCTGTATTTTGCTTTCACCTTCACGCTGATCTGGTTTACTAGGTTTAAAGTATGATGTCTCTCAAGGTTTTGGGAGAGTTAGACTGAGGTATTAGCCATGTAGCACTGGTAAATTTGCTCCTTTCAGCAAAGGAACCTTTTTTCTAGGCATTCTGTAAAGAAGTGAAAGATTTATGTACTTACATTTTCTCTACACGTTTTGCATTCCAATACTTCTATACTGAGAAAAAAATTTTTTCCCCTCTTCTCTCCATGTTAACCGTAAGGATAGAAGGGTAGCAGAGCAGGAGCTGTGAAGCTGTCCCTGTTGCCAGTTTTGCAAGTTAAGGAGTGTTATATGTAGTATTTATCGATCACTACACAGAAGTATTTGGCCCATTTTGTGTTTTTCTTGCCTCTTTGGCAGTTAGAGGAATTTGACAGTGACATAGGAGGTTGAAATCTGGACCCTGATGTACCCTATTTTGATTTCAGTATGACCAGAGCTATACTTAAGAGCACAGAATTCAACCCTGTCAGGAAGAACTACTTCTAGGTGTGATTAATTTTGTGTACATTATTCCTTAGAACTAAATGTTGCTTAACTAGATGTTCAGCAGTTGGCTCAGATCTTTGGCTGTGGCTCAGTCTTCCCTTCTCAGTTACAGGCTTCGTTTATTTTCAGTCTTCAGTCACAAACAACTATAGATACTTCCAGTGCTTCCAAAACCTTGTCACTTGTGAGAGCTGTCTAGGATTAGATGAATGAAGTGAGAGGAGTGAAAGGAAAATGAAGTAAATATAAATCTGTTTATTTTTCTTCTCTCGAGCATTATTCTACCAATTTATTAAGGACTGCATCAAATAGTAATCAAAATGAAATTATGAAAGTGCTTCTCTAGCACTTTGCATCTCAGGATAGTTAAGGTTGGTAATGTAAAAGACCACTATTCTTTAATTTCCATCTAAAATAAGTAAATTATCAAGGAATTTGTAAATTTGCTCTGCTGTTACATTTCTTCATGCATCTCCTTCCATTTTAGACAGAGAGAGTTTTGGTCCTCCTGTTTAAGAGGAGATAAGAGCTGATTTCTTGTCATCATGATAGCTTCTGGACTTAGACTGTGCGGGTGGAGAATGAGCTGAGACTTTGAAGGGGCGTGCCTAGGTTTGTGTGCCTTAAAGGTACAAACATAAATTTTATGTCAGTTTTATAAACAGAAAACTGCTGCTTAAAATAGACTAATACTGAAATTCTCCTGGTTTTAATAGGAGTTTGATCACTTCTTAGCCACAAAGTTTGCCACGGTGAAGCGGTATGGTGGTGAAGGAGCAGAGAGTATGATGGGTTTCTTCCATGAGTTGTTCAAGATGTGTGCGTACAGCGGTGTGACCGATATCATTCTCGGAATGCCTCATCGCGGAAGACTTAATCTTCTCACAGGTTTACTTCAGCTTCCTCCTGAGGTAAGAGATTTATGATCTCTAAGTCAGGTTTATTTGCAATAAAATAAAACCCCCACAGTTTGTCAAGTTGCAAATGCTGGAGCAATGAGAAAGTTACTTTTGTGAGAGTGTTTTCCCCTCCTGTCAGCACTTCAGCCAAATGTCTGCAGGTGACTGTTCAAAGAACTCTAATGAAGGATTTTATGTGTTATCAGAAGCATCCTTGCAATTCCACGAGTAGGAGAACATACAGTTCTGTAAATGGTTTTGTTTCAGCGTGTCAGTGAATTGGAAAGAGGTTTTAACTAAATTTGTTTCCATGCAGCTCATGTTCCGTAAGATGCGTGGTTTGAGTGAGTTTCCAGAGAATTCAGCAGCCATTGGGGATGTTCTCTCCCATCTGACATCTTCTGTAGATCTCGACTTCGGTTCCCACAGGCCCGTGCATGTCACCTTGCTGCCTAACCCCTCACACTTAGAAGCAATCAATCCAGTGGCCGTGGGCAAGACACGAGGAAGGCAGCAGACTCTGCTCGATGGAGATTACTCCCCAGATAGCTCCGCACAGCCTGGGGACAAAGTTATTTGCCTGCAGGTATTTTGCTCACAATTTGTAACTGATCTTTCTAAGACTTGCTGGACTAACATGTGAACAGAAGTGGTGTATACAGAAATATCAAACAAAACTGAGCTAATGTAGAACATCAAGAAGTGAGACATTCTATGGAGAAAGAGGAGAGCAAGGAAGATTTCCAGGTGACATATGTGACAAATGCAAACAATTCCCCTTCTGAGATTTCTGATTAACTGATTCTGATCCCTTCCTTTATTTTAATAGCGCTCTGCATTGAGAGCCAAGTGTGCCTTTCCTCACAGACCTCTCTTGCATTTAAACCACCACCGTCAGCCTTCTTTTAAATTAAATGGGTTTGGAGAAGTGTTATCAATAAGGTTGCAAAATATACAGGAGGATTTAGAGTTTCGTCATTTTATCACAGTACTGTTGAAGACTCTGCTGGAACTGGTTTTTACTCCTTGAACTGTCTTTTATAGCTGTGGAGGTCCCTTGATAAATTTTCTTTTCTTGCACTGTGTCCAACTTGGGAAGTACAAGTGAGTCAGTCTCTTAAGCATTTTGAAAGCCGGGAGTAAAGTCGGGTTGGGGTAGAACTGTTCTCCTGTGAAGTATAATAGACGTGAAGAAAGTTATAGGCAGAAATGAAAAATGTATTTCAGTTAAATAAATGTTTTGCTTCCTTCTGGAAGGACGTTGAGTACTGAGAAAAAGCAGAAAGGAGAATATGAAATGCTGAGAAAGCTGGAGGCAAGTTGCATGCCCCACAGCCTTTTTTCCTTTTTTTCTCTCATTTTTTTAATTAAAAAAAAAAAGAAAAAAAAGAAAAAAAAAAAGCTTTGGGGCATACAAGTGTAGGAAGAAAAGTTTGTTGCCCTATGTGTCTTCTGCTCACCTTTCAGTGCAGTTAATGTCAGTTAGTTTGACAAGATAGTATTGCTTCGTAGACTCTGTCTGTCTCATAAAGTTAGTTCTTCACCATGTAGTGATGAAACTACTATGACCTGTTAAACAAATATTCTTCAGGATAAATGGACCCTTCCTATGCAAGAAAAAAAAAAAACCCTTTTTGTTTTTTCAAGGGGTAAATGGTAGGGAGGGTTATACAGTACAGAAGAACAACATTTAACTCTGAGCTAGCCACCTCTGGGTTAGTAAACTGGTTCAGAGTATTCCCAAAAGAAGGAAAATGTTTCATGTAACGTGAACATCAGTAGTTGTGACTGTGTCTTTAAGAGGTCCAAGAGTTAGATTTAAAACAATAAAAAGACAGATTTTTACAGTAGTGACTGTTAACTGCTCTCATTCAGCTAATGGAGAAGAAAGAGGTCAGAGCAGACACTTCCCTCTTTTAGAATCTCGGTTTGGAAGTTTCACTTTGGGCTTCCTGTTTTCATAGTAATTTCTCTCCAGAAGTGTAAGTGTAGAAACTCTGAATTGAGGTTTACACTGGCATTTGTTCTTCTCTTCCACTGGCCTGAGTGCCAGAGCTCGAGCGTAAAAAGAGTAAAGATCAACGAAGGTGTCAGTGTCAGTGGTAATCCTGGTTGTCTAAGGTCTGAAGATCTTCTTTTCTGGAACTTCAGTGTACGAAGACTACAGAACTCTTCTTGGTTAACTACCATGGACCCTTCTGCAATGTTTAATTGTCCATCTCTGCTGAAGAATGGCTTATTTTTCACCTTCTCACATACTTTAACTCCACTTCCTGGACACCAGACAGCTACGGGTGTTTATGATTTCAGCTGAAATCTGAAAGAAATTTCACATTTGATGTTCCACTGTTAGGGTCACTGTTTGATGAATTAAACTTCATGGTGACCTTGTTTTTATGTTATTTGCTAATGCTGCCCAGAAAAAAACACATGCTAGCAAAAACTGTTTCCAGCTTTCTGCTGGAATGATTAGAATCCTACCTGCACCACAGGAATTGGATCCTCTGGGGTTTGAGATGTGTATGAAGAGTCTTGTGTAGTTGGATGGTAACACTGTCTGCAGGCTTTAATGCTTTGGGTTGTACTGAAGGCCATAAAGTTTTTTCAGATGTTCTAGGGTCTTCACTCAAATGGTATCACCAAGATAAGATACACAGCCTTCTTAGGCAGCAGAAGAAACCAGAAGGGAAAGGTGAAAACCCAACACCTCAGGAACAAGTGTAGCATGGTAAGGGATATTAAAAAAACCCAAAACAAACAAAAAAAGTTCACTGTATTAGAACTACATAAAACCCAGTGCTGCTGTTTCACTGGTTGATTGCACCTCTGCTCCCTTCCAGGTGTACTTACACCTCCCAAAGTCTTGTAAGGCTTGAAACCATTATCCCATAACTAGGAAGTAGAACTGTCATCAAGTTTTAATAAGAAACTACATCAATCTGCATAGTGACTTTGATCTGCAAAGGGCTGAATTTGAATTCTGAGGAAGCTGTGATCATACTCATCAGTGGAGAACTATCTCTAGTTTCTAAGCACTGAAATGGTAGATGATACTCAGTCTAGTATCTCTAGCCTTTTTGGAAACAAAAAAGCCTTTTTGGCTTGGGTAGCCAATAATCTCTCCTTCCAAACTTTTTTGTTTGTTTGCAACATTTATTTACAGTTTTGAATTGTAGCTAAGAGCTTAGGTTTTATTTCCTTCTGAAAGCTTTTCTTTGCTTTTAAGTGCTTCCATTCAGTTCCTTTTCCACTTTCTTTTTCCTGTTGCATCTGTTCTTGACTCTGTTCAGTAAGGTGGGAGTAGGCATAAGTCCCAGTTGACCAGCATCTCACTTTCAAAGCGTGTAGCAAATGCTGTGGTGACTGGCTTCCTTTTGTTCAGTCGTCACTGACTTGCTCCTGACGGCTGCAGCTTTGCCATAGCCGTGATACTTGCAGACATCTCTACACTGATGGGGCAGTTTTAAGAGATTGTAAGTCAGTTCCAGGTCGGGATTACATCAGGCAGTCATGTACAGGTGTTGGCTGCAATGACCTTGTGTCAGTGATAGAAACTCTCAAATCACACAAACAGTCGTGAAGAAGTGGATCTGGCTGAAACTGTATCTGTTCTACCTACTCTGTTTAAAAGGCCTTCTTTAGTGAGTTGTAGTTTTGATTTTTCTGTTCCTTCAGTGTTTTCTAATGAGACTTTTCCATCTTCTTCCCCAATGTAGGTTCATGGCGATGCTGCTTTCTCTGGGCAAGGGATTGTTCCTGAAACACTGACCCTCTCTAATCTACCACATTTCAGAGTTGGTGGGAGCATCCATTTGATTGTTAATAACCAGCTGGGCTACACCACTCCTCCAGAGCGAGGAAGATCATCTCTGTACTGCAGTGATATTGGTATGTAGAGTTGATTAAGAAGGAAGATTGTTGGTTGCATCAGAAAGGGTTTTGAACTCCAGTGTGAGTATTTGCTTACAGCAAGTGCCTATCGACTCTAGAGAGTTATCTTAAGTTATCTCCATTTTCAGGATAGAGTAGAAATTAGAAATATTATTATTACCTCCTACTAGCAAAAATTCCTGTGCTAAAACCAGGCCCTCCCCCACCTGCTTCATGGCAAAGACTAAATATCAAAGGCAAATCTTGTCACATTTTTACAGGATGTTATACAGTATTTGCAAGGTTGCTCTGAAGTCTTTATAACTCATTTAATTTCTGCTGTGTCACTGACACATGTACTGTGATGGAGTGTGTAATAGATGTATCTTAAATAGATCTTGTTCAAGTTAATGAAAATCATTCCAGTGTATTTTCTGAGCAAGATTTATAAATCAGATACTCCATATTTCTGTTCTGCTTCTTGTCAGGTGAGCTTGTTGAATTTTTAATTGAAAGATGAGACTCAAGTAATATCTAAGCTTAAACTAGAAGCCTTGTTTTAGACTGGTCTTTCTTAGTGAGAAAGAGATGTATTACAGTCAACAAGATCACAGGCCTAGTAGTTAGTTCCCTTGTTTATGTCTCCTATAATTAAAAATACACTAATACACAATTTTAATACTTAACATCAAGTGCTTGTGTTTATCCTATGGTTTCATCAAACCAAATGGGTAGATTCAGTAAATCTGATAAGGTAGATAGGATGTGTTATTACTACCTTTTCCCTCGGCTGTTTTTGTGTTGTGGGAGGTGTTCTGGGGAGTATTAACCATTTGAGCTTCAGGATTTTGCTAGGGAGGGAAACTTGACGTGGGTCAGGAGTGGCTGAAGTATCTAAATTTCCCAGAATTTGGGCAGATAAAGTACAAGAGAAGCACTCTGTTGCCGGAAGAGATCTGCAGTCCGTGAATACAGGGAGGATGTTAGGGCATTTGAATTCAGCAGTGTTCTCTTTAATGAAGAGACCTTTCTGCCTGGAGAAGCAGTGGATAGAATGACTACTAACAAAAGAGAAGATTGTTTCTGGCCTGTATGAATTCGTAATAGTGATAGCTTAGGATAAGAAGGAATCAAAATTCAGTTTTTGTTTGAAAGAGAAGTCAAATAGTTCTGTCCCATTCCCTGCAGATTTCCATCCCGATTAAGAAGATGCAGGAATTATCCATAGAAAGTCCCCTGGGAATTTAGTGCTGGTAAAGAAGTTGTGCTCAACCTGTGACAAATACAACAGGTTGAGCTAATGCTTTTTCTCTTGGGGAAGACTCCTAATCCTTACCACAGCTCTCATTACAAAGAGCATCTTTTGTTTTTGTTAAGTACACTTCACATGAGTTGTCTGTAGTTCTCATCAGAGTAGCTGTGTGTCTGCTGTAGTTGGAAGGACTTGGGTGTGATGACTGTTGTGATGTTTTGAATCCTTGGGCAGGTAAGATCGTTGGATGTGCAGTTATCCATGTGAACGGGGATGATCCTGAAGAAGTTGTCCGTGCCACACGACTGGCTGTCGAGTACCAACGCCAGTTCCGCAGGGATGTGATAGTAGACTTGCTGTGCTACCGGCAGTGGGGTCACAATGAACTTGATGAGCCGTTCTTCACCAACCCCAGCATGTACAAGATCATCAGGTAAGGGTAATACCACCTGGTGGGGGAGCCCAAAATGTACTTGTTTCTCCACCAACTCAGTATCGCCTCCTCCTGTCATCAAAGTCTCTGCATAATGAAGATCCTTTGCCATACCAACAAGTCTTTATCGTCAGCAGGCCTTCACTAGGTTGTGATTGTGATAATGAGATGTTAATGAAGGTAGCCACTAGTCTTGTTGGTTCTTGAATATGCAGCATGCACATAGCCCTTGGATTTCAACCTTGCAATTGCAAGTATTCAGAAGGCAAAGTTGTCTTCTGTGTGCCGGAGGGAAGCAGAGATAATGTGGGGGAACGAGCAGGAAGCCGCCATGATGTTTGTCTCCTCTTTGCCTGGTCCAGCTGGTTCCAAAGGGGACTCATCTTTATGAGCATTTGAGTGTATTCAGATTACATTCCTATCCCCGAAGAAAAATACACAAACAACTTTACTGGCCCTTGAATTCTGCTCTTTTGGGTGAAGCATTTATCAAAGGGGTGGCTT
>JAAGNO010023620.1:0-45945 GCA_033439905.1 Ceryle rudis | reverse complement strand
CCGCCGCGGAGCGCCCGGGGCTCTGCCCCGCCGCGCCATGGGTGAGTCCCGGACGGGACGGGACGGGTCGAGAAGGGGGGCCCAGGGCTGCGGGCGGGGGGCGACCCTCGCTTGGGAAGGGGCAGCCGGGCTGGGAACGGGCGCGTCCTGCCCCAAGAAAAAGTTGGTTCTAAAAAAAAAAAAAGAAAAGCAGTTTTCAACTTTTCCTAAAGTCTGGGACTGCATTCCCCACCCCGCCCCCTTTCTTTCTATTTATTTTAGCACTCCCAGAAGCAAACATACCGAACATAAAGAGACAAGTAATGAAGCAATTTCCCTTGGCACAGCCCCTCGGGCCATCCCTGGAGCGTAGCCGGGGAAGAGGGGGCAGCGTGCGGGGGCTGAGCCACGGGGAGCCCGGAGGGAGCCCGACAGTTCTGCTGGAGGCAGCGGCACTGGTGTGTGCACGGAGGGATTTTGGTAGTTCAAAAGTCAGCCCAATCTCAGCCAGGTCAGGAGCACTGGTTAGTGCCCAGTCCTGGAGAGCGGCCCTCCGACCAGAGCTTGCTCTAGGCAGGCAGGGAATCGCTTGGGAGAACCCACCAAACTTTCTGTCCTCACCCGAAGATCTGAAGACTGAGTCGCCCAACTACATTAGAATAGACTGTATACAAAGCTGGATTTCAATCAAATTTCATGAACTGTTGCTGCTCATTAACAAGAAATATGGCAAAATCTGATGGAATCGGCTGTGGTATTTACAGCGGAGCTGTCTGTGTCTAATTGAGTTTGTGGCTTGAAACTAATGGCATGCCTACTTTATGCAAAGCCTTTAGTTCTCAGTGAGCAAATAGTTCTTCTAATTATCTGCATAATGTCTACAAGGAGTGATAAAAGCAGTGCAGGTAGCCACACAGAGCTACCTGCCACAAAGGTGGGAGGGACTGGTAGGTAGCTGGGATGGCATAAGTAACACAAATAAAACACCAGAGCATTACAGAATAAATACAAATATAAACATAGCCATCACTGAGAAATACCCTTTATCACTAGCTGGAGTTAAAGGCCAAATAGAGACTCTGCCTATTAAACACAGCTTGTGAGGGGAAAAAAGCCCTTAGGCAGGGTGAGGACACTTTTCCATGGTCTCATGGTTGTGTCCACATTCTTTCCACATACAGTCTACTGAAACTGAGTATTTCTAATTAAACAAAGCCAATGTGAGAATACAGATGGTACTATGTGCTAGAAGCTAGCACAAACCTATAAGATAATGCACTTTACGTGTGCCTTCAAAACTGGAACTGTAGGGGGAAGGTCACCATCACTGCTGTCCCCAGAAGCCCCTGCAGCAGCACTGGCCCTCATGCCAGGTGCAGTCTCCCCTGTCCCAATGTGACCAGTTGCTTTCATCCTCTGCCCAAGGCAAGAAGCATGTGCATCGAGTACCTTTTTTCTTTTAGGCTGGTTTGGGGAAGGTTGGTCAGTTTCTGTTTGGTTTGCTTTTGCTATCGTTTTTTTTCTTATTTTCACTAAACTTACATACTTACTAAACTTGCATGCTCAGCTATATGGGAAGGGCAAGGTCAAAGAATCACTTCTTATACATAAGGCAGGCAGCAGTTTGATTTCCAGCTCATGGTGAAGTTTGCCTTGTAGTCCTGGACCAGTCTGAGAAGATTGTGCCTGGCTCAGGGATCTTGGCCGCTGCGTGCTGTAGAAGAGTTGAGGAAATCAGGGCCACCTCCACAAAGTGATGCTGAGAGTGCACAATTAACTAGGAGAAATAAACTTTTGTGAGCAGTGATTTTAACTACAAGGTAGGGAGTGGGAATGCAGAGCCTGCAGTGAGATGCTGCCCCATGCACTGAAACATGACAATGCTAACAACAGAACATTCAGAACCAGAAAGCAGGAGCTGTGTTTCCTGCCCACTACAGGTTTTGTAATGAGAATTTAAGGACACTGTGGAGGATCCCCCTGTACAACTCCAGGCACTACAAATCACTGTCTTCCACAAGACTTAATCTTCTGTTGTCACAGTTCTGCACCCCAAAGGAGTCCCCCTGCAGGTAGTGCAGAGGTAGAAGTGTGTGCAGGCCTGGTAGATTCTGTGACTACCTGCAGATGCCTCGCTATGCGTCACCTGGTGACTTGTGAGGAAATTCAGTGTCATGACTTTGTAGATGGAAAACTTCGGGTGTCCTGCTGAGAGTTTTTTTCCAGCCTGTGCATGCTGATAGGTTGCCTGCCAGCAACAGAAAACTGAATCTAGCATTGCCTGCTTGTTTTCCAGGTCGTGCATTGCTGGTCCTCCTCTTGTCTGCAACAGTTTCCCTCCTGGGAGGGCTGATATTTGGATATGAGTTGGGAATTATCTCTGGTGCACTGCTGCAGTTGCAGACAGACTTTCACCTTAGCTGCTTCAAGCAAGAAGTTCTCGTGAGTGCCCTCCTTATCGGAGCTCTCCTTGCCTCTCTGGTTGGGGGAATCCTAATTGATCGCCACGGACGGAGGAGAGCCATCCTGGTCAGCAACTTAGTCCTGTTGGTTGGCAGCCTTATTCTGACGCTGATGAGGTCATTTACTGGTCTGGTCATTGGGCGCATGACCGTGGGCTTTGCTGTCTCTGTCTCATCTATGGCCTGCTGCATCTATGTCTCAGAAATGGTGGCTGCTCATCAGCGAGGGTTGCTGGTGTCTCTCTACGAAGCAGGCATCACTGTAGGCATCCTACTGTCCTATGCACTGAATTACATCTTTGCAGATGTGGATGAGGGATGGAGGTACATGTTTGGACTGGCCATTGCCCCAACAGCCATGCAGTTCCTCAGCATCCTCTTTCTTCCAGTGAACCCTGTTAAATTAAGCTCATGGGACTCAGACTGCCAGAAGGGCCTCATTCAATTGCAGGACACCGAGGACAGAGCAGCAGCAAAGCGGGAGCCCTATAAGGAAAAGCATTACTCATTTCTTGACCTTTTCAGGAGCAGAGACAACATGAGAAGGCGGACTCTGGTGGGCCTGGGCTTGGTGCTCTTCCAGCAGTTTACTGGGCAGCCCAATGTGCTGGGCTATGCCTCCAAAATTTTCCACTCAGTGGGGTTCCAGAGCAACTCCTCAGCGATCCTGGCCTCTGTTGGGCTGGGGGCAATAAAGGTGGTGGCCACGCTCATCGCGATGGCCTTTGCAGACAGGGCTGGTAGGAGAGTGCTACTCATGGCTGGCTGTGTGGTGATGGCCATCTCTGTCACCACCATTGGCCTCACCAGCCGCATTGCTCCACTGGCCATGGCCAAGGACTGCAAGGCAGCTGCAGACCCCAATGCATCCCACAACCTCACCCAGCCCACACTGACACCTGTATCCTCCCAGACTGCAGTGTCGCCCACCCTGCCAGCATTAGGTACTGTCAAAAGTCAGGCAAGCCCTGGGTTTGCCAGTACTCAAAGCAGGGAGGTTGTTCCCAGTTCTCCCGTCACTCAGAAAAGGGATTTGGTAGGTCAGGCCAAAGAAGAGGCAGTGCAAAGCACAAACCCTCCTTCCTACGATGCTCCTTGGGCAGAACATGTGGTTTTAAATTGGATTACACTGCTGAGCATGATGGCTTTTGTGAGTGCCTTCTCAATTGGATTTGGACCAAGTAAGTATGATGTTTATATATCCTTGAACTAATCCAGAGAGTAAAACTCAGGCTGATCTTGGTAGTTGTCTTGAAGCATTCATTATGTATCTGCTTTGTGAAGCAGCTCAGTGTCTGGCAACTGGAAATTTATCCCCTTCAGCCCATGGAATAATTTTTTAGCATTGCAGCTCTGTCAGCTATAGGGCCGGTACAGCACTAGAATAACTTTCTTTTCCATGCTATCGCTATCCTTGTACTGTTTTCTTTTTTTCTGTCAAGCTCATTGCAAAATTAGAGCGTCCCACAAACTTAACCTTACTAGCACTCCGGTGAGGAGGAAGAGTGTTGAGGACAGAGGGACTGAGGAGCTTCTCCTATGTGACGAAAAAAGTCAGTGGCAGAACTGGAAGTGGAACCTCTTCAGAAGTTTCTCAATATCAGTTGGGTTTTTTTCTGAAATCATTATTTATTCATCAGATGAGAATAGATACTCATTTGTGCTTCCATATGAGCTCTAGTGTATTCTGGCATTTATTGCTTGAAATGCTTTGATGGGAGAAAACAGCACCCGATTCAAGGGAAAATACAAATGCACAGCAAGACTCATGAGTTTGACAGGGACTCTCTAAGTTATTTCAAGCAAAATAACCCTCGGATAGGAGAGACTACTTTAAGATAAATACTGCTTTAGATGATTTTAGCTCAAATGCAACATTGTCTCCCTAATCCTACCCCTTTCTCATTTCTTTACAAAGAGCACATCCTGACAGCAGGTAAGTCAGATCTTTTCCATCTCCCCTGAATGGAATGGCCAACTCCCCTGCTTTCTTCTTTGCTCCCTGGGCCTATTCATTGGTATTTCATTCCTCTGTGGAGTGCAGAATGTGGGAGTTTTCTAGTGTTCTGCTGTGACCTGACTCTAAGATCAATGAATGTTTGACATCACCAGCAGCAGGTGCTGAGTGAAGCCAGAGTTTAAAGACCCTGCTGCAATCTCCCTTGCCCATTTCCCAGATAAATTGCTTAACCCCTACAACTGTCTTTCTGATCTCTCTAATCTGTGCAGTGACCTGGCTGGTCCTCAGTGAGATCTACCCTGCTGGGATAAGAGGAAGAGCCTTTGCCTTCTGTAACAGCTTTAACTGGGCTGCTAATTTACTAATCAGCCTCTCTTTCCTGGACCTTATTGGTAAGTTGCCATCCTCTCTCCCCCATCCTTCCTATTCCCACAGCTGGTTAGGGAAGGTGGCCACCACAAGCCATTTAGAGGTTAAGTAGCATTTTGAACTCTGGGGACTTGACACTGGAGTAGGTGTGACCCTGATGCTTCAGAGCAGAAAAAACAGGCACCAGCATCACAGGTCTGAGCCTCTCTGCCACCCATTTCATAAAAATCACCCATTGCCCACAGGGCTGTACTCAGTACAGCAGGGGGCAGTTTCCTGCAGTATCAGGAAACCATGGAGTTTGCAGCTTTCACAGCAGTAGCTTTATGATGTTTCTTGCTAGCAGAACTCTTGGGGGAGGCATTCAGTGGGCAGTGCTCACCCCGGAGCTCAGCTGCCTTCTTCCCTCTGTGGTGCTGCTGGCAAAGCCTGGTGTGAACCATCCTTCTCCCTTACTGATTCCTAGTCCAGGCCTTGAGACAAGGAGCTTTCCCTGCTCTTTTGAGGGCTTCTCAAAATAAGATGCCCTTATCAGGCACTAATGACTGCATCATAATAAGCAAACAGCTTCCTTTTTATCCCATGATGTGACCTACCTCCAACAGACTCTTCATGCGCTCAAATCTCTCTGCAGATGCCATTGGTTTCTCTTGGGTGTTTCTTCTCTATGGACTGATGGGAGCAATGGCTGTTATATTCATTTACCTTTTCGTTCCGGAAACTAAAGGACAGTCCTTAGAGGAGATAGACCAGCAATTCTCCAGGAAACGGTACGTGTGTTGTTGTACCAACGTGAGTGCTGGCTTTTGGTGCTTTCCACCAGCAGTCCCTGAGATCTGTGGCACTGGGCAGCTCACGGCTGTTGCAAAGTCTGGTTAGTGCTGGTGAGAAATGTCAGATTTGTGCAGGCCTATGGGGGACAGTGCGAGTGCTGCAGTGTGGTTCAGCAGCAGGTCACTGCCCTGAGCCTGGTGGCCACGCTGCTGGAGAACACTAGTGACACTCAGGAGGAAAAGGTCTGAAACCAGAGCTTGTGGGTGAGGGGGGAAGAGCAGGAGCAGAGCATGGCACAAGCAGGTCAGGACTGCACAGAGGTAGGAGGGGAGAGTAGCCCTGTTGTTTCACCTTAGAATAATCCTGGACTGATCCTTCTCCTCTGGGGCAGAGACATCTCCTGGTGTAACACAGGCCATGGGCCCTCACCTGGTAATTTCTGTGCAAAGCCTGTAATGAGCTAGGGAAGATCAAGAGGCATTTGTGCAATTCTGGTTGTGAAGGAGGTGGCAGGGCCAGCATTGCTGGAGCAGGGGGATCTGGTGCTCCCTCCCATAGGGCATGATGCCAAAGGAAGGGAACACACACCCCATGGGGGGTGGCCAGGGAGGGGTAACTCCTGTAAACCCCTCTGCCTGGCTCCTGGCTCCCTGTGAGCAGCCACTGCTGCAGCTGACTTCTGCCGTTGCCCATCAGGGTGCAGGAAGGAAACATGTTTAAGCAGAGATGTGGAAGAGGAACGAGCTGCACACACGTCCAATACCAGAGAGTGGAGCATGCCAGCAGCACATGGAAACAATGACATGCCCGCAGCATCGCTCTGAGGAGACAAGCAAGCTGTGCCACCTGATGGTTCTCTTCCATGGCCTTTAACTGGTGACCTCTGCTCAGAGACAGTTCTTACCGTAGTGTCTGATCTTGGGACATGCTGATAGCTGTCCTTTGGGTCCTTGGAGGATCATTGGTCCCAGGCAGGGAACATGTCCTTCCTTTGGTACCTTTTGGTTTTCATGGTTTGTATTTCCTACTGTTTAAGAGATTAATGGTTTTGTATGCAGGAATTAAAGGACAAGTTTTGCTGACAGTGCTCTTCATCTGTGCAGTTCAGTTGTGAGCAAAGTGTATTATTTTCCAATTCTTCAAAATACTCGATGCTTTACAGAGGGAACAGTATTGCAGGAGGAATGTGTCAAACTGTCAAACACTCAGCAGCATACATTAATATTGTTACCCTCTGTAACGTCTGTGTAGGAGCCTGGAGTCTGAGATGAGAGCTAATGCAGAGAAACGCTCTGTTTTAGCGGAGGCAGGACAAGTGCTGGCTCACCCACTAGCTCCCAAGGGATCAAGGTCCATCAGCTCACCCGTCTCACTGCCCAAGGCCCACACCTACACAAGTGTAGAAGTACATCTCACATGCATGTTTAGCTGCTTTGTTCTGTATGCAGAGCCTGGTTTGTGTTCATGACCAGAGTTTGCAGGTACAAAAGTACATCCCATGTTCTGGTACCTTTGACAAGTTTTTCACCTGTGACAGTTGTACATTTGGTGATTAATTCACCCCTCCTCCTGACACATGCACATTGTAACAAACCACCCTACTAACATATTGCTCCCAAAACCTTGTGAGGGGAGCTGGTGTTTGCTGAACAGCCAACCTAGCCTCTTTTGAACCCTGAAGGAACCAAGTCCCAAAGCTTAGAGGGCTTCCCCTGAAAATGCAGCTCCCTGGGGACCAGTGACTGCTACACTGGGCCACCTGGTTGGCACTGCAGGGTAAAACCCATGGGATGGGGCCACATCACCCAAACCCCTATTTCCAAGAGAAGCCACAAAAACACTGGAAAATTATCAGCTCTTGGCTGTAGTTCAGCCCATGGTTGTCAGGTCCCTGCCAACGGGGGTCACCCACAGCCTTCCTCACACACCTCTGTGCCAGCCTCCCCACTGCACCCCTGCTGTAGCTGGAGTTTGGTGTTTCTGAAGTCACTCGTGTGCTGCAGATGCTGTCGCCTCAAGGCACACAAGGACACCTGTAAAACAGAAAATGGATGCTCTCTGTGCAAAAAAAACCCCATGAATACTGAGCTGTACCAAGTGTAACTCTGATTTTCTGGGTGGGGAAATAAAAGCATCAGTGCTGTCCTAGGAGTTAAAGTCAGCATCTGGATTATGGCTGCAGCCTGAGGCCACTGGTATCAGGCTCGTATATTCACCAGGGAATCTTGGCAAATCCTGGCCAAGAGGGATGGGGGATGGCCAGGGGCTACTTGCAGGCACCCCTATATACACATATTTGGTTGGAGAGAGAGTACCGCGAAGGGGCAGCAGAGCTCCAGAGCAACTTTTCTTTCTGGGCTGTGACCATTTGCCGCCTGCCCCAACAGCGCCGAGGGATACCCGGCCCTCTCTGCCCCGGCCAGTCCCCGGGAGCGGGCCGGGGGTGTCCGGGCCGGGGTGCACCGCGCCGGCTCTGCCGCGAGAGGACACCCCGACACCGCGGCACCGGCCCTTCCTTCCCCGGCCCTGCAGCGGGGAGCTCTGCTCGGGCTGCACCCCGTGCTGCCAGTGCACCCCGGCACTGCTGCGTCACCCTGGGCAGACAGACAGACGCACGCCCCCTGAACAAAGTCCCACCCCACATCACCCCGCGGGCACAGCGCCTGAGCCAGAGGGACCCCCCCACTCCACAGAGCAGGGGTGCCGCTGACCCTGGGCTTGATGGAGCCCCCGGAAAGGAGTGAGATGTCAGTGGGAATTCAGGGGCACCGTGGCATGGGGGTGGGCAAGCAGCTGAGGGGGTGGAACAAGAAGAGAAGGAAATGGGGATCCTCGAGTCTCATGAGAGGGTGGAGTGGGGCCAGGTCAGGGGGCTGTCTGCTGGGACAGCAAGCAGCGCTGGTCAGGTGAGGAGGGCAAGTTAGGTCTGGGGGTAACAAGCAGGGCCACTGACATTGCCAAACTGTTCAGGTGATGGTACAGAAAGCTGTAAGTTACCCTGGGCTTGTTAAACCCCCTACCACAGGCTAAAAGGGATGTCTTTCTGGCTTTCTACAGAAAAACACTTTGCAACTTTCCCAAACCAATAACTTCAGCCCATGAGGCAGAAGGAATCTGCAAGGGGCTGCCCAGCTCATCACACAGAGCACACCGTGTTTGGGTGTCTATGTTTGTCCAGAGCACAAGGCAGTAGGAGAGGAGGTGCTGGGAGAGCCTGGGGGATGCTGCAGAGCAGAGTACCACCCTCCACTCTTGTACCCCTTGTGATGAGGTGAGGTACACTCCTGCGAAGGGCCTTCTGCCTGAGGAAACCTCTCTGAACCTGCCAGCTGGTGTCATGGGGTCCTGAACCTCCACGGCGGCAGAGCTGGGCTGGTGGCACTGAAAAATGGAAAGTCCATATTGTTTAAGTGAGAAGCTGAAGGAAAGTCAGTGGGAGTAGGAATTGAGACTTGCACCCCTCATGAGGAGGATGTGGCCAGTATCCAGGGAAAGAGCAGTGGGGAAATAAACAGTGCAGCTGCAATAAGTAAGGTGAGTTTAACCGTCTGTAGTGCTGGCAGATCCACAAGTCTATTACTAAGCAACAAAGCAAGGGCAAAACTTAGAGGTGCTTCTGTCCCTGTACTAGAAGCTTAAAAAAGGAAAGAATCTTAGAAAGGAAAGAAGCTTAAAAAGAAAAAAAAAAAAATAAAAAAAATAATGTCAATCTTTTCCATTGCCCTGAATGACAACCCCAGTATCACTATAAATTGCTTGAGATGGAAAATCTCAGGTTCCAGCAGGAAAAGTATAAAGTCAGGGCTGTGTTATTGACCCCTGATCAGGATAAAGGTAATGATCAGCAAATATAAAATGAGATTGGAGAAGCTAGTCACCTCAGTGATCTATCAGGGAGGAAAAAAAAAATAAATTTTTGGATACAATAACGGGTCTCCTGGAACAAGGAGAGCTGGAAGCAGCGAGGAGGGCTGCTGCTCTGGGTTTGGTGGGAAGTGGTGCACAGGACCTGCTTCACAAGGTGTTTGTGGGAGAGCTGCTCTCTGCTAGTGACCACAAAACAACCAATTTAATGCTGTAGTGGGAGAGAGCACACCAAATAAATCCAGTGTGTGGCTCTGCAATTTCAAGAAAGAGAGCTATGAAAAAATAAGGTGATTAGTCAATAACAACAAAATGAAAAGGAACAGAGAGAAAGCAAGGAGTCTGCAAGCAGTCTGGAGTCGATTAAAAAATGCTCTATTAAAACCTGAGTAAAACATATGCCACAACTCAAAACGAACTAAGAGGTCCTAAAAAACACCCCGCCTGACTCACTGCTAAGGTTAAGGAGGCATCACAGGGAGAAGGTCAACATTTTAAAAGTGGAAAGGTTTCCCACATGAGGAGAAAAGGAAAAACCATAAAACATAGCAAGTAAAGTGTAGACAGAAAATTAAGAGATAAAAAAGAGCATGAAAGTTTCCTTGCAAAGATTTTTTTAAAAAGTTTCTTTAAATCAATCAGAAGTAAGAAGCTGGCTAGGGAGCCATTGCTCAATACAGAGGTGCAACAGGGTACTGAGGAGGACAAGGCACGACAAGGCAGCACAACTATGTGTTGGTCTTCACTGCTGCTGGTATTTGGGAGATACACCCAGGTCATTCCTTGTAAGTTAGAGGAATTAGATCAACATGACTTTACCAATGGCTACTCAACTGGAGGACTGGCAGGTCGATAAAGTAGCTCCCACCTACAAACCAAGCTCTGGAAGGTGGACCCTGGGAGGGGTGAATGTCACCTCTGCCCTTGCTGGGATGATCAGGTCTGAACCAGCAGCAAGCACATGGGCAGAGAGGCCAGGGGGAAAGAGCCAGCAGACATGGCTGACAGAGAGGGAAAGCCTGACTTACGGGAGTGCTGGGGCTCTAGAAAAACAGCAGTAGGCACATGGATAAGGAGAACCTGCCAGACAGAAAATTTTCAAAAAATATTTTTGCAAAATTATTTTTAAAAATTTACATTGCCATGAGGCTGAAACAAAGGTCCTTCTATGGATTGAAATCTAGTTAAGAGATACTCCTGTCTTGTAGGTAGCAAAGAGCAGAGCTTAACAGACAGTTTTTGAGGACAAATAAGATTCGGCAATGGGGTTGCCCAAGAATGTCTGTTTGATCTGGTTTTATTCAGCACCATCAATTGCAGCATAGGGAAGGGAATGGACAGCAAAATCTCCACTTCTGTGGACGATTCCTCTTTTGGGAACAGAAATGCTTTGCCAGTGACAAAGGGCTCCAGAAGAACCTTGCAAAAGTGAGTGGGCAAAAGTGGCAGCTGGGATGGATGTGCCAGGAAAAGCTGCAAGCTGGTGCCAGAGACCTCTGAAAGCTGTCTGGGGTTAGCATGGATTGGAGGAGTCCTCAGCTGGGTGAGTTAGCTCCTTCCATCATCATCTAACTGGACAAACATGTCCCTGGCTCTAAATTTGTGACCCATTAATGTAGCAACAGGCTGTTTCTCTTTTGCTCTCCCCTGAGGCCGAGACCTCATAAGACTAGAGGATACAGAAATGCTTGAGGCAGTGATAAATCTTCTTTAGTGGGCTTTTATTTCCTTTTCTTTCACAATATTTTCTTTAGTTTCCTAGCCAATTTTTTTCTAAGGAAAGATTTCTGACTTCCTTTGAGCCACAGCTCAACATCTGTCCACATCGGGGGCTGAAGTAATACACTGTTAAGGGGTTTTGATGTCAAGCCCAAAACCCCACCAGGGATTTTTGCAGCGCTCCCCTTTCCTCCCTCCTCCTCTTCAAACAGCCTTTCATTTGCTCTCACTAATTGTGCTGTCATGCCTTTCTTTTTTCCCCTGGTTGTGCAGACAGCCTTTCATGCAGACAGGTTTCAGTGACAGATGCCTGTGCCATGAGCTTTCTGAGGAGGCGGGTTGTGCTGCAGAGCGTGCGCATCGTCTGAACACGCTGAGCAGCGCTGAAATGATCCAGGCACCCATCCAGCCCGGGGACGGATTAGGCAGTGGCTTCCCTGGACCCCCCTCCAAGGAGCTGCTGGATAATCACTGCAGGTCGGGACAGCCCCACCAGCCCCAGCCCACCCACAGACATCACTTGCTCCTCTAAGTAGGCAGGAAAAGATTAGCTGAGCATCTCTTGGAAAAGTGGAAGGGGAATTTTCAGGAGAATTCAGGCTGGGGACAAGGAAACTGGGAAGTGCAGTGTCCCAGAGGAGGTGGCTGTGGGTAAGAGGAGCACAGCCAGGGTAAGAGGGATTGCACAGGGTTGAACAGAACAGTTCTGGGCTGTTCCCCCTTCCTCAGGTGTACTCAGAGAGTGTCGTATGATGGGTGTGAAGACCAGTGCTCTCAATGACTTGCATGAAATTGTGAAATAGGGTTTGGCCCTGGGGACCATGTAAATCAACCTGCTCAAATGGAGACTTGCTCTTGGGCCTCGCCAGCAAAAGGAAAATGATGCTTTTGAGCAGCTACCAGATCTGAAGGCATCTGGGACACAACCAGAAACTAATCCTGGGGAAGCTTAGAGTTAGAATTCCCTTAAAGTTGCGTTTGTGCGCCGGGAAGACTTCATCACTGGCAGGAAGATGGGGAATAGGAAGGGGGCAATGCACAACTCAAGTATGTAGAAGATCCTTATCCCCTTATCTGCTTTCCAGCTTTTCTTCTGGTCAGAGGATAGGGAGGACAGTGAGGGGCTAGTCCTGACTATTGGCCAGCTTGCTGCAAACTCCTTAGAGGGGCCTGGGTGCCCAATTTAGGGTCCTCTGCTTCCCCTTGCCCCCAGAGTCCTGTTGGATGCTGCCATTGGCAGGAGGAGCCCTGGCAGCCCTGCACCCTGCAGTAGCCCCACACCCCTCCTGGGTCCCCATCCCCTCCCTTCTGCAGAGGAAATAGCTGTAAAAGCCACTGCCCTGGGGTCTGTACTATGGGGTCAATACAGAGCCAGAGAGGGAAGTGAAATAGATGTTTATCCCTTTTTTATCTGATTAGATTTTTTTTTTTCTTGTGTTTTAAATGCCTGTCTGCAAAGATTTGCAAGAGAGATAGAGAAGCATTTTATCTATCCCACAGTGTGCAGACCCACACAGGGACGGTCTGGGAGGTGGCCGGGTCAGGGGCACTCAGCATTGAATTGCAGGAGGTTTTAAGTGAAGTTACAGTGCAATTTCAGGGTGGACTTCTAAAAAGCACTGACAAGCCAACCACAAACACCCCTTACTATATGTGCTCCTACAGTGTGCCATAGTCAAAATCTGAATGATGTAAGAAGTACAAACCTTAGGTTGCTATTGCTGGTCCACAATGACTTCAGAAACCAGCTTGTGCACAGGTGATAGGAAGTTTGAGGGGCAGCATGTACCAGCACCAAGTTCTCAAGCTGCAGATATGGTGAAAGACTGATAACAAAGGAAGGTGTCAGTCCCTGCTGCAAATGCTCCCACAATTCAACACAGAAGTGTAGGGATAAGGGTCCATGTTGCTCTTGTGTATGTGAAGGCAGCAAGCTCAGGGACTGAATCCTGCTTAGTCTCTGCTTGGGGTGGGGGGGATACAGGGTTGGATGAAAGGAGCCAGGATACATGAAATACGATAACTGGAAAAAATACAAACCAGAAGATGGGCTGTTTAATGCACTACAGATCCAGCAAAACAACCAGAGCCGAACAAAAAACATTCCTCATATAGGAACAAAGATACTGACTCGACCTGGAAGGAGAAGGGCATGCTGAGATAATGTTTTCTTAGCTCATCTATCTCCAGGCAGTGTGTAGACCAGAACCAAGCCTAGAATGTGGCATGGGCTTCCTCCTTTCAATGCATCTCTACTGTCCTCCTCGAAATGCTTCTTCTAGCATAAGCATCTCCAAGCTCCCCACATTTGGTGTCTGTGGCCTATGTCCTTGTCCTTCCTGCTCTACTTGGCCTTCTTGGTGCTGCTTCTGCCTCTGGCTTGTGGTCCCCCAGCCCTGAGGTCTTCCCTCTGGTTTATTGAATTAGTGGTTGTTGCTGTCCCTTTTAGCCATAGGAGTAAAGCAGGAACAGAAAGATAAGGTCTCCCCCAACCAGGATGCTGATAGTCTGCAGAATGAGTTGCTCAGACAGGTGACCCAGACAGAAAAGCCTGTTGTCTGTGTGGAGACAAGATACCTTGGGCTGGGCCAGGGAGTCAGACCTCAGGTGCAGTACTGAGCAATGCAGAAACCACCACTCTGTCCCTGGACCTACTGGGACAAATTCAGCCTCTGGATAAGCAGGAATCACATGATTACCTTTACTGAGTTTTCCCAGTTGTTTCCAGGTACTTCTGAGCTGCTGAACTGAGGTCTTCCCACTGGGAACTGTTCTTTCCTCAGAGCTGCAAGGAGCTGGCAGTTGTCAAGCATCATCTCCCCTCAAAAAGTTCCTCTTTCAAGAGCCTGGGGGAAATCCCCATGCTTGGATACCACGGTCCCATCATGGTAATCCTGGCACCACACCCATAGCTGTATCTGTGCTCACCAACAGCTCTTGGGAGTAACAACTGTCCTGTTGTTCTCAAACTCAGAGCAGAGTCCTGGTGCATGATGTGACCTCCTGCAGCAATACAAATAAAAATGCCAGTACTATGACTATTAATAGTGTTTCTATTCCTGCTGCCATTATGATTGCTTTTGCTACTATTAATAATATTATTTACATATGCAAAACCACAGATGCAAAACAGATGGTTTGGTTGGGACCTCTGAAAAAACTTGTCTCTGCCACATATATTTATGACAAAGACAGGGTTAACCACACAGAATGCCCTATAGAAAACAAATAGACAGGGAAGAAGAACGAAATAATTCCTTCCATATTCCTGACAGAGGCCAGAACTTACCCGTTCCTTCTCTCTGCTTCTCTCCTTTCTAGCATTTGAGACTTTCTTCCAATACTAGGTCAGGGATGGTTTCCGTATTTGTTCAGACTTGTCTAATTTTATTTTCCAGTTCAGCTATTATTTTTTCAGATGCAGCTTTTCCTGATGGATGGAAAATGCAAAAGGAATTGCTCATCTGCTCCCTGCAAGCTTTTTCCTGACCGCTGGGAAGCTCAGGCACTATTCCAGGCCTGGAGCAAACCTTGCCTTGTGGAGAAAACTTGATCCTTGTTTGCCGAGTTCACACGTCTGGGAATAATTTAAGCTAAGGGGAAAAGTAAAAGTGAGAAAGACTATGACCATCCCTGAGCCCATCTCATTCCCTTCACCATGCAGCCCTGCCTGGGAGGACATCCGTGGTCATACAGAATGAGCAACCACGCCTCCACTGCTAGCCAATGCTGTAAAGCAAGAAAGTGGCAGCACAGGGCATTTTGGTAGTTTCACCCAGGCTTGTTTCACAGAAGTATAAAGTAACCAAGTCTGCCGACAGCACAGCATCCCCCTCTGCTTTCGGCAGTGGCCACGGGAGGGCTGGGCTCTCTCAGGGATGCAGCCAGCAGCAGGGAGTGGAAGGGCTTGGCTTGGGCAGCCATTTTGCGCTCTGCCACTGGTTTTCCTGAAAGGATGAGGAGAAGCAGAAGGACAAGGCTGAAACAAGGACCTCTCTTCCCTGCATTGCTAAGTAGCTTTGAACTGGAAATACGCAAGAGTCCCACCAGCATGAATGGCTTCCCTGTGGGCATGCTTTAGTCTCTTACCCATATATTTATGGTAGTGTGAACACCAGAGGGTCCCCTACAACCATGGGTATCATGTTTGTGGCTGAGGGGACTTCCTCAGTCCTTTTCTGCTGACACCCTTGAGGACCCTGATCTCCCCAAGCAGCTCCAGGCCCAGCTGCTCCTTCCATGAGGAAGAGGAGGAAGAAGAAGGGTCCATATGCTCTGCCACAACACAGCAACACTTAAATGGAGAAAGTCACTGGACAGCATGCTAATGAGTACAGTGCAGCATCCCCAGGCACTAATGAGTAATAAAGTGCCCCAGAAACTAAAGAGCCCCCAAGTGCTACCGAGGACTAAGTAGTCCCCAAATACTCACATCCCTCTCAGGTCAAATTCCACTCTTTAAACCAATCCCCATTACATTTTACACATCAGGCTGTAGAAGGCCTCTGAGGGGTTGTTAGGGTCTATTGTAGGGGAATAAAGCAAGTGTCAAAAAGACTTTTAATGCCCAGTTAAAAATGGCTGAACTACAGCCTGCAGTTACCTGATAAGCTGCAAGGTTTCCACTGGGAGAAATATTCTGGTTTTTAAATTGTCTCAACCCTTGAACACTTACAAGATGCTGGCCTGAGCGCTAAGCTAAAGCTTTGTCAAGTACATTAAAAACAATATTAAAAATCAGGGGTTTGCTCCATAAAGAGTTTTAATGTTTGTTGGTTGGGAATTATTTTTTTGTCCTTATAATGGTTATGACCAGTAACTGTGGAACATAACGGAGCATGGCAGATCTCTGCATCTCTGTGCAGTTTACAGCATCCATATTTCTCCCAACAGAGCGGGTGTCCTGTTGTTGCCATCCCCACTGTGAGATGTGGGAACCAATGCACTCGGGGGGATTAACATCTCCAAAGATGTGTAACAGGGCAGTGCCAGGGTCAGAGTCCCATGCCCATGGGCTCTGTTTATTGCAAGAGAAAATATTCCTAATCTTCCCTCAGTGCAAATTACCCTCTCTTCACAGGGAAACTTGAGAGATTCCACCCATTTACTGGTCCAATTAACCTTTTTTTGTGAACAGCTACCTAATGGCTACGGACTATGCCTGGGCATATTCAGACATCAAAAAGTCAGATGTTTGAACAGCTAGAGTTTTTTTCAAAGCAGTTCTGTAATTCATTCAAAGACTCAGTTTCAGACTGACAACAGCCAAGAAAGCCAGGGTTCAAGCCGAGACAGGGTGTTTCTTTCCGTCCCACATTGTTCCTCTGTGCTGCAGGGGCTCTCCATGGTGGACCAGCCTCATGGTGCTGTTTTGCTGCTATCACTGTGCTTTGGGAAGTGTTTTTGCATAGTAGCGAGTGAGGCCAACACGTAAAATTAATGGCATTTGAAGTTCAGTGCAAGTCTTGACTGTCAGGAATGCAGCATTAAAAACAAAACTTAAAGCTTCCATATTGCAAAACCTATTAACTGCTTTACCGTTTTTGCAGTCATGCCAGTTCGCTCAGACTGGAGCTTTTACCAAAGTATGACAGCTCATTTATTTAGCTTGGGCCAGGCTTAAAGTTCTGATGAAGCCTAATCTTGTGACCTGTATTTACTTTGGCCGGGGGATGCTTTTTGCACAGACGACTTCCTATCCTTCCTAATCTTTCCCGCAGGAAAGGAGCTGAGAGTTACGAGTCGGGGGAGGAAGGCAAAGCCAACCAGACATGCAGTGAGAGAGAAACAAGCGCTGCACATGTCGGTGAAGTGGGCCAGGTTCAGGGACCTTGTCTGTTAAGGGAAGGAATTAAAGGGGGAGTCAGCACCTCCGCTGTCATCATTTGAGATGTGTCAAATCCATCATCGTTTCTCTGGAATTTTACCCATCTGGAAATATGGCTGACTGAACTGCAACAGCTTCACAGCGTAAGGATAGAAAAGTCTCTGCTTGGCTCAAACTTGTCAAGCCTCCCACTGAAACAGAGAGGAATTTTGCAGGTATAAACCCTTGGCAACCCCCTGACTTAACACTGAAGGGCTGATCGTGGGTCGTGGCCATCGATCCCCTACAGAGTGAGCTGGCTTTTGGCAGCAGCACTGCAAAGTGCCCATGGAAGGAGCTGCTCTCTCCAGGGTGACAACAGAGGGAGTATGGCCCTGGTGTCAGGCAGCCTAGCTGGGTGCCAATAGTTAGATAACGTGAATTCCTTTGCTCCTTACTGCCATTTCTACACTCTAAAACTAAATCAGGAAAAGCAGGTCTAAATACCAGCCTCAGACATTATGCTTTTACCACTCCTCTAAAATTTGCCTCTTCATGTCCCCTACGACCACATGCCACTTTTATCATTATGCTTTGATTTGCTGAAAATTCTTTGAAATCAATCAGGGAATCTGGAATCTGTTCATGTCTTCACTTTCTGCCTTAACACACAGGCCAACACCAAGGGCTGTGGAGAAACCGTACAGGGACCCTTCTGGTGGAATTACAGCTTGAGCTACACACCGGAAATACCCAACCTTTCCCTTGGCTTCACCTTCAATTTACTTCACAACCCCTAAACAGTAGCTGAAAGATTAAAGATTAAAAAAAAAAAGGAAAACCCACACACACGGCTTGGTTTCTAAGAGAAAGCCAGAAGTCTGCAGTGACTTTTACCCAGCCCCAGAGGTACAAGTCACCTGGGACATGACACTATTTCCCCACCGGAAGACAGATGCATAAAGTACCAAACTGCTTTCTAAAAATGTCTTTCTTACCATGCTGTGAAGTAATGTGGTATGCACAAACTCGCCTTTCTAGCAGCAGTGAGACACTATGCACCACACTGGCACTAGAAGTGCTGGTGAGCTTCACAAAAATCCTTACTTTATATTCACAAACAGGGCTCTGAATGCAGAGACATAACAATGAGGTAGAGGGTGTTTTTGGAAGACAAGAGACCAGTCAGGTTTGGACTCTGTTTGACATCTTGGGTTTGACCAATTCCCATGAGTTGAAATAAAAAATTCTGAGTAGCTGGAAATATTCCCCAGTTTCATTCCCACGGAAGATAAAGTGCTTAAAAGCATTCTAAGGTTAATGGGAACGTGATGAAAGAAACATTTCTGTAGAGCAGCATTTTGAGTAAATGCCTCCTTTAAATGCATTTTCCAAGCATTATAGCAGAGAAGTTTGGGATAGAGTTCAAATCTTTCTCAAACTTCTGGAAAGTGAGCGATGATGAAGCAATCTATTGCACTGCTGCAGAGATGCTCCAGTTTCTGGTTCAAGGGCTCTGCAGTGGCTGAGCTGGGGCTGCTGGGAGTCACCACATGTGTGAGTAAATCACCCACTGACAGGGAAACAGAGCACCCACATTTACTCTGACAAAACCCATCACAGCGAAAGGCATATGCACACTGCCCACAGGCATTTGTCCCAAGATAATGTCTTTCCAAAGCTGACTGACACTTTTTGACTCTGAGGGGAAAGCTGACATCCTCTTACTCCCCAGTTGCTACTGGCGAGCACCAGAGCATGCTGCACCCCTAATTCCCTGACCCTCTAGGAACCACCCTAATTCATCTAACCATCAGGCCAAGAACTGGGGTTTAGAAACACAGTGCATTTGATCAGTAGAGGGGGTATGTTTTCTCCCTGGTGTGACACAGCATATCCCAGATGTGCTTTACAAACCCAGAAGTGCACTGAAGCAGTGTGTGGTGCTCCACAGCAGCTCAGAAGCCATTAATGACTAAATGAATGACACTGATGAGCCTCCCTCACCATCAGTGTGTGGTTACCTGCTCCAGAAGGGGCTGAGATTTGCAGAGGGGGCCACAGCAGCTGCAGGTGCACATCAGGTGTTTTCCAGCACTGTGCCGGGTACCTTCCCCTATCACACCAGCTACCCAGTCTGGATATGCAGTAGCTGTGACTGCCTGCAAAAGTTGATAATGCAATTACAGATGAACCTTGTTGATTAATCAGTATCAACATTTTTTACAAAAGAGAAAAAAGAAAAACTCCCTAGCATCACAAGTAGTTGTATAATTACTATTTAGTTATTACTGTATATTTTTGCTGTTTACAAATACTTATATTGGACTAGAGTGGGTGCAGAGATTTTTTTTGTAAGAACATCAAACCAACTGTCAATGTTAGGAGGAAGCCTGTAAAGGCCACTGGCTTTTAAACTACTTAAGAGCAGCTTAATGTGCACTGTGCATTGAGTTTAGCTCTACAATAACTGCCACGCAAGGTTATCTCTCAGCACCACTGCGATCAGTAACAATAAACCTTAAAAAGGCTTCAGCACAGATATACATTTCAAACCCAATGGCTCCAGTGCAGCAAGGGACGTGTTTTATGCACAACACACGCAGAAGTCTCACAGGTGATTTGCTGAATCAGGACCTTAAAGTGGGAGCTATTTTCTACCACTGCATAGTGCTTTTGTAAGGCACTGAGTTTTAAATGACTCTACCAAAAATGAATGCTGATCTCACCACTGATGTGCTCTTGTCCCCTCTGCTCTGGTGCCGCCCTGCCCGCATATGTCCAAGCCCAGAGGTGAGGGCACGGCAGATCAAATCGATTGCACACTCCTGTGCTATGGATGTTAAGGAACAAGCTCCTCGTGACCCCTCAGCTTTCTGTCAGAGGAAAACTTTGGGAGACTCATTTCCCTCTGTTTGTAGGAACAAACAGCAGCAGGTTTACATCACAGGAAAATGTTATATTAATAAGCATGCTTCATAACATAAGCTACACTTTGCAGTGCAGTTAAGCTTTTATGCAAACCACCAAGCTACCCCAGCAAAGTTCTCAAGATTCATCAGATGACTGAAGAAATAAGACAGAAGTTTTGCATTTCTATTGACTTAGTTTTAATGCCACAGAAGGCACTGGGAAGAACGGATGGAAAGAAAGGCTCTGGTGATAGACTGATCAAGCTGAGTTAGCGGGAAGCAATCAGACCAAAACAAAGCAAATAAGAAGGCTGCCTGCAGGTAGCTGTGGCCAGGAGGCCGTGCTTACCTTCCTGTTTGTGTTTACCAGGACAGAGCTCCTGCCATCAACTGCATTGTGCTTGCAGGGAGCAGTAGCTCCAGTGATGGATGGCTTCTGTGGAGATCCTTTGTACCTGCCAACTGGGCTGAGCAATAAACAGCCTGAAGCAGCATCCACTTCATTTCCTTAACACATAAGTGTGCTGTGCCCAGCTTTCAGATCCCACACAGGAGCCAGCTTGCAGTTGCAAAGTGTATGTGTGAACAAACAATTACACACCAGCAAGTTCCTGCAGCTCCCTCCATCTCAGGAGAGAGGTGAGATACAAAGAGCTGAAAGCCAAAATGAGAAGGCAGTAGGTGCTTTATCAATTACCTGTGAATCACTGACCATTAGCCTGTATAGGGTGCATGGAGGATGACAAGCCTCATGTTGCAGTTTAGCAGCATTCCCAGCACACACTTGCATTTAGTTAGGAAGCCGTGTTGATGTTCAGGCACTGGATCACCTCTGAGAGCCACCAGCCAGTTGCCCTGGCCTGTGATGCCAGCACTGAACACCACCGGTGCTGGAAGCCTCTAGGAGGCAGGCACTGTCTTCCAGCTCCACATGCTTTGCAGCTCCACAAGACATGTATCAGAAAAAGGACAGGAAAGGGATTTAGAATAGACACATTTAAGCATTCATTACCAAACCATCTTAATCCAGGGAAGGAAAGAAACAAAGTACCCCTGATTCAGGCATCTTCAGCCATCTCCCCTCTGAAAACCTGCTCCCAACTTGCCTGATCTGATAGGCATGCTCTCTAGAGTCATTATCCAGACTGTAGCCAGCATAGCTGGCTCTTTGCAAAAGCCCACGATCTTTAATTTAGCATTGGCCTTGTACTGCGTAACATCCAGCAGAGAGTGTCAAGGTGTGTGACCCCAGCCTGTCCTGATCCCTCAGCCACTCCAGCCCCAGGACTCCTGGCGACGGCGATGTGAGCACCAAGCAGCCAGTCTCAGCCCACAGCACTCCAACTTGCCAGCGTGTTTGCAGAACAGAGTGTGTCATACTTCTAAAGAGTGACAAATTACCAGGAAGGGCTCCCCCCGCACCCCAGCTCCGCTGTGCACAGCCAAATTCCCCCGTGCCACATTAACAGCTAATAAAACAATAGAGCTTTTAGTGGTGGACTTCAAAGAGATCTTGGGCAGATGAATGAATTTAGCATTTCTTCACTTACTGTCAGCACTGAGGGAGAGAAGGGCAGGCTGAGGTCGAAGGCTTCAGCAGGCAGCAGCAAACAAATACAGCCTGGTATTAGGGATACTGCAGAAAAAATGAGTGGTAAACCAGCTAAGCACTTGGCAAGTACCAGGTTTTTCTTCTCCTTTATCACTGCCCATCCACTTTAGATGCCCTTTTTATGTTTGTTTTTTTTTTTCTTGTGCTACACAACCACTACAAAAAATACCATAAAAATTAAAATAACCCCCATAGTTACACCTAAACTACAGGCCAAGTCACCAACAGCTCATTAGTGTGGAGAATCTTTAGGCAGCCTGGCCCAAACTCCAGCAAATGGAATTATTTTCAGACATAGCAACACAATTGTACTTGGTAAATGTGCCTTGAGATCTCAGCTAATTTACAACTACATGTTCATCTACAAAACTGTTTCTGTAAACCATTAGCTCATTGTCGTGTGCAGTCACAATAGGCACCTATATACATTAAGATTTGAACTGTGCAACTAAGAGTGGATTAATATATATTACTTGAAATGTATCTCCCTTTTAGGAGCTGGAGGAGGAAGTACAAGACATCAGAAAAAGCGAGGAGAATAGTATTTGTCTCAGATAGCATACCTCTAATCATACTTCCTTGGCCAGGGAGATAAAGACTCTCCAGCGTCTTACTCCCACACAGATCAAGAGGTAAGCAGCATAAACTGCACCTACAACAGAGATTCTCATTGGTGGAGAACTGTCAAAGCTTCACAGCCCTCACCAGTGAGGCTGTGCCAACCAAATCTTCACCAGGGATGAAGCCTACGGGGCAGTTTGGAAGGGATGAGAGAGGGAAGAGATCTTAAACAGGTGAAACATCATTTCATAAAACTGCCACATGCAGCACAGCTCAGTTTCTTACATTTCTTCTACATTTTCTGACTGGCTTTTGTTAAGTCGCAACCCTTTCTCCCACACTGTATCTGAGGAAGACAGAAAAAAAAAAATCTCTGATTATTCTGTGCATACGTTGTAGAGTTCTTTTTTTTTTTTTTTTTCCTTATGTAGTACATGATACCCAAAACAACAGGAACGAATTATCCTAGTCTTTAGAATTGGCATGTTTTAGCCTCTTGAATACCATCATCTACGTTCTACATCATTTCCAAGTCCAGCCCAAATGGCTTGTTCTGGAAAACAACTTTAAAGGTTACAATCATTTATGTCGCATTCACATCTGTTGCTAAATTTTCAAAGCATTCTCCATTTGGCTGCCCTACAAAACACTTCTGCAGAGGATGCTTTCCAAACATTCACCACTGCCATGCAGTGACAGCATTTGCATGCAGTCAGCTCATGGGGAGCTGTGGTGTTGCTCAAAAGCAGTAGGGAGGGAGACAGCCTCCTGATAACTGAGCTGACAACTTCTAGGTTCTCTAAAACCAGACCCTTCCAAGAATGCCCTTTGTTCAGCAGTTGCTCCATTCAGTCTCTCTCCCTGTTTGCTTGTAATTTATTCCTTCTAAAAGTCTTGCCCTAGGCTAGTAGAAAATTAAAACAAGGAGCCAGATTTTTTTATTTTTTTCCTCACTTTTGCTCTTTCATCAAGAACAGTGAAAATTTGGCACAGTTGAATATTTTGTTCAGCTCTTTCTTGCAGTCTTTGAAGTCCCCTAAAGCCTTGGTAGGAGTCTAGGCTTCCACTCACATCTGCTTTCCATGAAGCCATTTACCGCACTTTATTTGTGCCATATTAGATTTTTCAGGACAGGGACAGAACTAACGAAGCATTTACATTCCTGGGAAAGTGGCATATATACAACTACCACGTTACTCTGATAGAAACTAACTACAACTGACATATTTCAAGTTCTCAAGCAAGCAGCCATGTTGCATTATGGGCAGCAAAGGGTCCAGAGCTGTTGTTAATTCTTCTATTTTTAATGCTCACTTAACGTTAAACATCCTCAGTGCAGTTTTAGTTTGCACAATTGTCAAGAGGTGCTCTAGTACCTGTAAGAAAATTAAGGAGGTGGTCTTACAAAAGGGAGAGCTTGGATGAAAGCTTGATGGAAACAAATCATGGCAAACAGAAGCTGCATCAGACACAGTATCAGTGACACAGAGCACTGTCAACAAGATAATGGCATCACACTGCCAACTAATTGCTAAGGCATTTCTTTTACAAGCAGAAGACTAATCCCCTGACAATGCTCCATTCCAAGGACTTCATTGCTATCAGAGCAGGGAAAGGGTGTTGATTGAATCTTTTTATCAAATGGATCCTGGAAAACCATGGAGGATATTGATTATCCTACTGTTTTATATTTTGTATTTCTGTTTTAATAACAAAAACTAAAACAAAAAAAAAATACAACCTTAAGAAATATTTGTCTACTTCTTATGTTGAGAATGTTATTGAGATCGTTATAAGGTCAGAGGTGATAAAGTAACAACTGAGAAAAATATGCCTTGAAGGAGTCAACATCAAGAGCCCAGCAAGCTCATTCTTTGAGCATAATCTCCAGTAGCCTTCTGAGCTTGAAGAGGGGGAGTCTGTTAAAAAGCCAGCTGGAACTTGGAAAGTTCATCACAGGATTGCCCGTCCAAGCTCTGCACAGCTCCAATCACTGAAGCTCACAGAAGAAACATTTTTTGGAATCCAGCCCTTTGCCATCCAGGCAAAGAACCAAATCACAAACAAATAACAAAGTGTGAAACATGTACTTACATTCATTCAGGCTTGCGAGGAAAAAATAATTTACTGGTTGAGCTTGATCACAGGGGCTGCACAACAGTTAGTGGGCAAAAGTCTTCATAATATTGCTTCACACTACCTAGGGCAGAAATTGTCAGATCAAGCTCTTATATGCTGCTTTGAGTAACCAGATACTGGATTTGGTTGTCTAAATAGACATAAAAATCATGGCCCATGTATAGCTATGAACAGCTGCAAGGAAGGTGATAGCACAACCTCCTACTTCAATTTCTCTCTCTGTTTGAAAGTGAGAGAATAACATGTCCATAATGGAAGTTATTTACTACATCCTGTCACTGAGAGGTAGGATCATGGCTAGGTACAGGAGGATTATCCTGGGTTTGTTGGAAAGCATGAAGAGCATGTATGCCCCATCTATAAAGCTCCATTCAGTTTCCCCTACCCTGAGCTGAACAGTGCTGGTTCATGATCTGATTTCCCAGGGTCCCCTCCCTCCTTTCTGATACATCTTCTGAGTAGGCTTCATTTCTTCATTTCTTTCCATGGAACACATTTTCAAAGCTGGAGGGTACTGAAGTAACCTGCGAGACAACCACTGCAGTCCCCAAAAGATGACCGTCCCCACATGTTCTGTTACAAGAGGTATCACGTACCTACAGGACACCTTCACTGCTGCCATGTATTTTGCTATCAAATTGCACATCCCTGACAGAAATACTGATACATGAATTGGGAGTTTAAAAGTAGCATACATCCTGAAGCAGTCCCTAACCTGGGCAGGGGATAGGGTGCCCCAAGAATGTTCAGGTCTCTCTGTCCAGAGACACGGCTCTTTCTAGGAGGTGCTTGCAATCACTGGAACTGGTGGATATCAGGAGGTAAGGGGCCCGAGAAAGGGATGCTTTTTCCTGCTGCTCTAGTGATTTGAATTATTTCATGATGGCAAAAAACAGGAGAGGAAAAAACCACAGCACTATGTTAAAAAAAGAAAAACATGATTTAAAAAAGTGCTGTGCCAGGTAAAACTCCTCTGCTTTGTTATTATGAGAGTTCCCAGTATTGATAATTTCTCCTAGCTGCTGGTTTGTAAGTTACTTCTGAGTAGAAAATTCAATTACATGGGCCAAGTCAACAATAATGTTTTTCCTGGCAACGGTTCATTTTGCCAGTGGAAACATTTTTCCCCCTTCTTTTCTGGATTCAGCTCTGCAAAGTTGCTAAATTCTTCCAGATCTCTGGTCTGATGTGATCATAAATATCCTGATTGTATTCCACTGATTGACAGACTGGGAATGGATTAAGTGGGGATTACAGTCTGGAATGATCAAAATGTGCTTTCATGGTCAGTAACTCTGCAATAAGTCATAGTTCCAATGTACATTACCTATATAATCTAATTAACATGGCTGTTTATGTATTTAATATTATTATTAAAACTTTTTAATAAAAGAGGTTTTAAGGAGAATTATATGTTGTTTAAAATATAAGAACCTGTTTCTTGAATGTACAGTAGTATAGGGCTTGCACTGTCATTAAGTTGACTAACAGAACCATCTCTTGCTACTAAAATGTGATTAGCGCAGTATAACGGACCTAATTCTGCCCTCAGTGATAGGTGGGTAAACTCAGGTTCCCTCTAAGTTACTTTGGGTTTACATGTTAGCAATTCAGGGCAGGATTTAGTTCATTTGGATTAAAAATCTACCTTTTTAATAAACTGAGACTCTTAAACCCATATAGGCACATAACTAAAAGCATCTGAATTTTTTTAGGTCCTCAGCACTCACAGGTCTCAAGGCTGTGATTATTTACTGAGTAGGAGCAGCAGGAATTAGTCTTATGGGTACAAACCTTAGATGTTTTACTGCACAGGTTCACATACACACAATACATACCTAATGATATCAAACCGTATTAAACAATTCATCAAGGAAAAACTCTGAACTACAGCAATGTGTTCAGCAGCTGCACTCTTGAGTATGAAAAGAGCTTGCTACTTGATTGCAAGGTCGAGGAATTATAGCAGAGATGTAATGCAGTTGTCCATAAAAACTGAAATCTGAAACAAGTAAATATTTTGCAGTACTGTGGATTCTCTGCTGTCTCAGATCCACCCGGCCTTGAATACAGCACCTCAGAGCTATCACTTGTGTTGCTCTGAAGCAATACGTCTACTCCAAGACAATTTTTTAGCTTTCACAAAACTTTGCATTTTCACTTCGGGCTGGAACCACAGTTGAGTGTCCCTGAACCTGCAGCTCCCTCTGGGCCACATGCTGCAGTGGATGGGGCATGACAAACCGTGCCGGGCACAGTTCAGGGCTGCAGCTTCTACTTAAAAAGTTCAGGTAGGTATTCAAACTCCATCAGGTATCTCAGGACTCTGCACTTGGTGACCCTGATGACAGGGTCCAAAGAAAGTATAATATGGTGTGTAAGTACTGCTGTGCAATATTCCTGAGAGCCAGGGTGAGCAGGAGCCCTTCTCTCTCACACTCATGCTGGTCGCCTACCTCCACCACAAGACCACCCTCTCACCTTGTTCTTACAACTTTTACCTGACCTAGGACCTTAAATAAAAAGTTGCTGAAAAGTTTCAGCAGATGTGTCTGTCAGCCTCTGATGTCCCTGCTGCCCTCCTGGTTAGAAAACAGGCCTGAGGGACTGTTTGTTCTGGTGCAGGGACATCGCTGAACAGGGATCAGGATGTGCACTACCTGACTTGGACTAGGACCTGATCTGGAGATCAGAAGAGGGTTCAGCCCTCTGCTCACCTGACACCTGGGGTCCTGGCACAGATCCCAGCTCTGTGGGGCTGTCACCAGAGAGTGGGTAGCAGTGGCTTGCCTTGAGACTGACCTCAGGCAGGAGTCGATCCATCAACCTTGGGATAAAATGCATTTCATCGTACTGCCGATCCTCCAAACCACACAGAAAGCTCTACCCAAAGTCCCTTAAATGAAGTAGGAATGTTTCAATTTAAAGGAATTAGAAGCATCTTTAAAATGTGACTGTTCCCATCATACAAAGTCCCTGCACAGTGCACTGCCCAGCAAGCCTGATTATTCCCCAGCCGGCCAGGGGCTTAAAAATATGTCGAGCACTCAAATCAGTTTAGGTCCTGCTGCACTGTACATACTCAGAATCTGAGCAGGGCTCACATTTAAGGGCTTATAAAAACTTGAATACACTCCAATAACTTAAATCACTCAGTGAGGTTTATAGTGATTTAAAGCCATTGGAACTCTCCACGTTTGGTGCGCAAGGGCTCCAGCTTGGAAGGGAATCAAGGCATGTTCCAGCATGGCAGCTCCAGGCATATTGAATCAATTTCAGCATGTAAAAATAATTAACAATGATAAAAATACATTAATAATACTGTAATTATAAGGCCAGACCAAAGTTTCAGCCTGAAGGGGGTGGGGGGGAGCTGTAGAAATTCAGCAAGGTTCATGAACAGCTTGAACTGGGAGTAATGAGGGATTTCAGTGACAAGAAAATAAATGGAGGAAAATCAAGGGTAAGGAGCAAGGGAAGATCACATTTGTCAGTAGTTAAAAATTTTTACTGGCCTGAGCTGCAGGACTTGCTATATTCTATGCTGGAGCCATGCCAGCACCACATTGCTGGGCCAAGAGATCAGAAACAATTCAAGGTCCAAGATCTTGCAAGCCATCAGGACTAGGATCAAATGCCATAGATCATGGAATTGGCTCATAAATCTCTGCTTTCTAGTAGCATATAGTAGGAAGGCCAAATTTAGCACCTGTCTGGAAAGGATGCAACATTGTTTGACGGATGTTTTTCCAGAGCTTCCCAGAACCAACTCAGTCCTCACAGGGTGATGTCAAGCCTCAGGGGACAACACAGATTTGGCTATTTCTACAGGAGCTTTCCAGCACCTGGTACATCAGCTTCCAGCCTGGACCAGCACTAGGAAATGCCCGGGGCTGCAGGGATAAATACCAACAGGGACAACATTAAACACCAAATGACTTTGTCACATCAAATGACAGATTTACTTTAGTCAGCAGCCCAGGGTGTTTCTTATTTCATCAAGGCTGATTCACCACTCCAATTGTTCTGCACTCAGCAATAAATGCAGGTGCCACCTTGAGCCTTTCAATAATAGCATCCCAGCCTGCATAAAAGTTTGCAAAATAAACTAATAGCACAAGGTCTGTCCAAAGGCTTTGAAGAAAGCACAGGCAAAATATAACATAATTTCCAGTGCACATGGTGGTGAAAAGAGGGTTGGACAGACAAGTGATGTCCCTTTTTGTAGGGGAAAGATACTTTACTTATAATTCCCCTGGCAGAAGGAGGAGAGGGGTTTTCTCATTTTTCATGTTGAGTTTCTGAGCAGAGAAGATGGGGCCTTTGCTTCCAGACCTACCAGCAAATAAATAAAGCCTAATCTTATGCCATTATATTCACAATTCTACTGTGGTTTTGAAGTGAACCTTTTGCTTTGGCATGAATTCCCATCTCATTTTCTGTGAAATACAACAGAACTTGGGACAACTGCAACCAAGAGAGATTTCTATGAAAAAGTGCCTGCAAACCCTTTCCTATCTTTAATCATGAAAATAATTCAGTTGTTGCAAACCTGATATTCATGGCTGGGGCCCAAGGACCTTGCAATTCACAAAAGCACTGAAGGGATCCATAAAAAGTGGATGGCCATGAGGAATTTACACTTTTTTTTTTTTTAAGGGAGTAAAAATGTGGCTGCAGTAATTTAGAGGAGTTTATGTATTCAGGCCTTAGAGAGGTTTAAATCATTCAGTTAAGAAAGATGCATTGGTGCATTAGTGAACCTTCAGGCAACACAAAGAGCTAGAAGAAATGATGACATAAGCATTTCTGGGCAGAGAGTGCTTTGATGCTTGCTCTGCCCATAGAAGAGTTCCCCAACTCAGCTGCATTGTGGACTCCAGCTTATCATGCCCCACATTCAAGCATCTTCCCAATTTCCTCCATGTCCTTTCCACCCCACCTGTTGCCATTCAGGTTCCCCATCTTCCCTTGATCAGCCCCTTGCATCACCTACCCTCACTCAGTGCCAGGGAGGTCCCTTGCCTAGTGCAGTTGTGGCTCCTGGGATGACAAGGAACCTTTGGCCAACAGAAACAACCAGGAAAGAAGGCCCAGGAATAAAAGTGCTTTCAAAGGGCTCAAGATAAGACAGGGTCTTTGAGAGATAATGACAATGCCTAGCATTGCGGCATGCAAGACTAATTGCAAAGCCCATCTCTCCGACCCAGGTTTCCCACTCTAAGCTCTTCTCTGTTTCTCACATTCACTTGCTAATTCTGTTCAAGCATTTTAACCCCACCTACTACTAGGACAGAGAAGTAAGAACTTACTATTTGGAAATAAAGTTAGTAAAAATACAAGAATGCAGTGAGGCAATTGCTGCTGGTGTGCAAGAGCTGTGTGATCTCTATTACTAGAATTTCCAGGCCCCTGACCTGGGCTCCCCCTGTTGCCCTTGGGTACCTGAGGAAGATGCTGCTCCTCTGCACCGTGGGTTCAACATCACAGTTGTTCAAGCTGCCTTCCAGTGTCACACATCTCTTACAATACTGTCAGACACTGCTCCCTGCTGACAAATTTGATGGCAGACTAAGAATTTGGGGCACTACATTTCTGCTGCTTGCAGGGGCTGGCACACCACAGCAGCACTCCTTGATGCTGCAGCAAAGGAGCCAGCTACACCATACCTGAAGACAACAGGAACTGAGAAATAAAAATGGCTGATGTCAAGATATTGAACCAGGGACAGCACAAAGTTGGCAGAAGCAGCTGGCTCTCAAGTGGCCCTTACTTCACAGCTCAAACAGCCTTAACTTCACTTCTGCATTCCCTAACACTGCAGTGCCTGGGAAACACCCAGTTGGCTTTGCTGGCTGGTCACACTCCCAGTCTCGGGAGCAAATATGGGGAAAGGCAGTTTTCCTGCTTTAGCCTTGGGTGTGCATTTAATTTTCCTTGCCTTGGTGCCCTCAGGGTGGTTGTTGGCTGCAGTAGATGGTGGGTTTTATTTTTCTAACTTGTTGTAACTCTCTTGGGAGAAGTTGTTACAGTTGTAGTTGTATTTTTCCAGCTTTTCCAAGCTTACCAGCTCCCCAGGGTGCTGTTTGCATGAGTGGTTTGGTACAGTTTTATTTTTACAATAACTATTACACTTTTTAATTTTATTTTTGTATGTTAATTAAATACGTTTTAATCACAATGCAGACACAGTTGCAGATGCCAAGAAAAATACATAAACAAGAAGAGAATCCAAACATATATCTGCCCAGCATGGTACATAAAAACTTTCCAAACCCAAGTTCAACCTAACCCAGTCCCAGATCTCTGCATTAATAATTTAACAACACAACTCAGCCACCAGTGGCCTACTCTTCAGTTCACTGAAAATCTTTTCCTTGGATTATCAGGTAGGAAGGTAAAACACGCAGAAGGCAGGCAGTATGCATATATAAGAGAAATGCTGAGCAGTGACACCAACTCTGCCCACTCCAGGTTCACAGCAGTCCTTGAATCAGAGAAAAATACCACAAAGTTCTCTTAAATAGTGTTTGTCAGGTCACAGTGAAATTTTAGAGCAAATGTGACTTGTTTCTCATCCCTGAACCTGGACACCAGGCAGATTAACCAGTTCTGTCCACTGCCCTGAACACTTTCTCCTGACCCAGTATTTGTTCCTGCAAAATCCATGGGGAATCATCTTGTCCACCAAGGCACAGAAAGGAAGCAAAGACACCCCAGACATCTAAAGAGACATATCCTTGCCTAGCATGGTCAAAGCCACCTCTTTAAAGTGCTAGTGCTGTACAGTTCTTGCCATGCCTGAGAAATAGAATGTGAGATCTAATTTAAAATGAGAGATATTAGAAGGGAGCGCTGCAGGTGATGAGGTGATGGCATTTCTTCGGCTCGGGTCCAAGAGGGTAGGAAAAGAAAACAAGCTAGATGCGTTATATCCTACATACCTTGGCAGCTCAACAAAGTGACACTCATGTAGGGCTCATGAACGAGGCAATTAATGACAGGGAAGTGGCATTTGCTGCAGCATAAGAAGCACCATAAGAAATTAGAGCTGAAGTTCATTCAAAGCACAGGAGAGACAAGGGCAATAAAAAACACCAGCAGCGGTGTGTATGTGAAAAGGCAGCATACAAACCATGCAATGGAAGCAGAAAAGATATTTCTTCTGAGAACTTATACGTGATCCTCACACACCAGTCATCCTTATTTTTTAAAGGTTTAACTAAGTGGTGATTTCTTTAATATCTTCATGTGTCTGAGTCATGTTAGTTAAAGGCTGGGAATGGTATAGGATGTAACAGCTAAGTATGAAAACCACTCGTCCTCAAAACCAGGTCTTCTGCAATACTCTCAAAGCGACACGATGAAAACTGCAACAATGGATTTATCCAGATGCACAGAAAAGCTAAATATTATTTCAGATATATCCCTGCCTTTCTACTGCAAGGCTGCAGTAAGATGTCCCTGCTCATTGCCAGGGGCTTGGACTAGATGACCTTTAAAGGTCCCTTCCAACTCAAATGATTCTATAAAGCCCACTGAGTGAATGACTATGCCACCTCAGAGATGAGTGGACCATACTGGGCACAAGCACTGGGTGACTGTTCTCCCATTTTGGCTTTGCTGGCATGAACTGTGGCTCTGGTAGTCCCTGGGCTGTGCAGCTGCAAGCCATCCTCATCAAGATGCTTGCTAAGGATATTTTACTGCTCTGTATGCCTGTTGTGAGCCCAAGGATCCTTCCAATCACCAGAACTTTTGGGATTGGACCATATTAGAAGGATATTTTCCCATTATTATTCCCATCAAAACCACTCCTGTTGTTTACCTTTAAAAGCTAATTCTAACAAATGTCTCCAGTCTCAATTTAAAGCAGAGCAGAAAATTCAAAACAGTTTAACTTCATGAAACATGTTTTGATTAAAATAGATTCTTTCATGGTATTACAAAGAATATTCAAGAACATTGGAAAGACAAGGTTTGCTTGGAAATGTCTATTTTTAGTGCTTTCCAGCAATAAAGTTTTTTTCAATGTTTATGCTTATTTTCATGTTATGGGGAAAAATACAGCTGTGCCCACCTCTTCAGCAGAAACACTGAAGTCTGCTTAGCATGCTAAGAACTTACTAAATTTGTTGTAAATACTTTCTTTAGTAATTTATAGCAATTTGATTAGAGCAGTTCTGAACAGGCAGCAGTTCTTCTGTTCTTGTAATTTGTCCAAAAAGACAACAACAAGGCTCAGCTGCTTGGCTGCCAAGCGGAAAGGTCAAATTACTGACCTCCATTTTGGGGTATCAGTTACAGCCACCTCAGCACTCCCCATTGCCTGCTGCAGTTGTTGGTCTTCTAAATATAGCTGCTCTTAGTTGCAGGATATTCTCTCCCTGTACACAATGGCAATATGCTTCATCACTCCTCCAAAAAGCATATCACAGGATACTGGCAGTATTTATCACTAAAAGTTACAGCGTGTGTGCGATCTTATTTATTGAGTGTTGACAGAGACTTTGATGCTGCTGGTACACTCAAGTAAAGACAGCACTGTTTGAACTATGTAAACTTAAAACAGCAAAGTTGGCCCATATAAGTTGACCCAAATAAAGCTGGATGAGTGGTTTGACATAAAATCTCATCAATTCATTTTAAACAGAAAAATGAGGTTAATAGATACTTCCTATACTGAAGATTGTTTTACATTCATTCCAATCACAAGAGCACAAGCTGACCTGAAATGCATGATTTGGATAGACAAGGCAAGGAAATACAGGGTTGGGAAAGAGGATCTAAATAAATCCCCATGGAAGCAAATCAGCTCCCCCATGAGCCTCCCTTCCTCTCCAGAGCAGTCAGTGGTGGGGACAAAGCCAACCCTAGAGCTGCATTCTGGCTTGTCCTGTTTTCAGACACAAGCATGTTATTCATAAGAAAATCTCAGGGTGTCTATTGGTTTGGGAAGTCACAACACAACAGTGAGAGAATGATCCATCTTCCTTCAGGGGAAAAAACAGTGGTGCTTGCCAGCATCCCACAGCCTGGGGCAACCAGGGTCTGAGCAACACACTCCTTCCCAGTGGCCTCCCTTTCTCTCCTGCTACAGTAACATAAATATATAAAGCTTCTGTCCTTAGAGGATCCCTGTCTTTGACTATTAACTAGAGGGATCCCTTAGTAACAACAGTTATCTCTAGAGCTCCCTCTGCAAGGAGCAACTCTAAGCAATTTCACTACCCATCATCTGAGACCAAGGTTGGACTTGGGGGAAAAAGATAAAAGTCTTTCAAAATATGCAAGGGATAAGTGAAAAAGTTTGGCTTGCACAAGGCGTTTTTTACATTCCCACATGTCTCAAATGTCCAAAGCTTAAACACAAACAAAAATCAGTGGAGATTAAAAGAACTTTGACCCTATATTCTTTTTGATTTTCATAGGGAGAAAAAAAATAAATCTATAAGTCCCCCATGCACACTCACAAGCACAGGCACTTGCCCAGTACCCCATCTCAGGCACTCTTTTCATCTCTTCCAGGGGGATGAAACTCCCCCCTGGAGCCCAGCCAGCCTGCCCAGGGCACATTGTGCTTGTTTTCGTATCTGCAGTCTCAGCAGAGCAGTGAATAACTGCTGTCAGGAGTCTTGAACAAACACCGTGCTTGACTTTTCACTGGGCTCTTATGGGCCCGGAACAAAAGTCTGGATCCCAAGCCAGTGGAACTTTGGGGCATTTGAAATCTGGACCCAGATCTGAAGCTTGTGGTTGGACTCCCATCTCTAGGGTTTCAGTTAGGAGTTTGGTTCATAAACACCTCTGCCACGGCCTTTTTCTGCTGTACTCCACCATGAATCAGGAGTTACTGCTATGAAATTGTTAGACCTGACCACAAGTGGGAATAGAACAGAGTTGACTCATATAACCAGCTATATCTTTCTGCTTTTTCATTTCTGGGTAAAACACAGAGACACTGGCTTATATGTGTACATGTGCACACAGAGAAATCGTGGCAGTGCAATGGGAGGAAAAGGTGAAATTAAGCAGGACAAAGACTTGCCAGAAGCAGACAAAGTGCTCACAAGGGGATGTAAAAATTCACCCACCTCTTCTGCTAAATGTTCACCACCAGCACCAGTGTAGCAAGCACACACTGCAGACTCCACTGTCACAAGCCCACACACACCCACCTCAAGATGTCCTCACTCATGAGCTCCTCACTGAAAATTCAGCTCCTGAGCTCTGCTTGTTGCTCAGAGCAGGGAGTCACACATTTGAGATTTCATCAGGCAAAGTGCTTCTGTGCTGTCAATGAAATAATTTTAACATAAATTAAGAAAAGCTGCCTATGGGCTTGTAATAGTATAACTCCAGATCTGCACATCCCAGCTCCAAGCATATATTGCTTTAAAAGCTACTGTAAAGCTTTTCTACTGCTCAAACACCACAGAGGGGAGAATGTGAGCTGGAGGATGGTCCCCAGTCTGCCACTAAACCACTACAAAATTCTGAGCTCAGAGTCTCACTGTCTCCTCGACCATGGGGAGCCCAGAGAGCCTGATAGTGTTTTGGCAACAGTTTCAGGAGGTGATGATATTGACCCTTCTTTCTCCCCCGATTTTTTTGCTGCTGTTGGTCCTATTCTTCTTGATGTAAAAATTCCCTAACCATTGAGGACTCACTGGCAGAAGGTCTAACAAAGACTTTATTTCTTGCTTTGCTTCATGGCATGGTATCTTTTTAAGGTTAAAATCTGTCAGATACATACTTGCCACAGCTAATGTAACCAGCCTGTGACTTTTCTCTAGGATCTGATATATTCACAGTATACTGTATACACAGTATGCAGATACATACTGCATACACACAGTATGACTGTTAATTACCACAAGTGCAGAGTATTATTTTCTATTCACAGAGGTAAGAAGGAAAAAGAGCTGATGCAAGGAGAAGCAATCAGATATAAACCATCACCCAGCTCAACAGCAAGCTTTTCACTAACCCTTTGCATATTCAGTGCTTTAGGGGTTAATAAAGTCTCTTAGAAAGCAAAAGGTTTCCATCTGTAATTGGATCCTTTGTATGTGCTTTCCGCCATAGGAATCAACTTAGCATTGACATCCTCATAAAAATTTCCATTAGATTGAGGACTGAATGCCCACTAAGGCTCTGTGTGGTTTTGCAATTGATTCACTGAATGAAATCTTATCTAAAATCTTTTTATTTTATGCTATTATGGGCACAGGGGAAAATAGTGATGTAAAAATTTTCACTGCTTAGTTAATGCACAGTGCCTCTTGGAAATGGCCTTCAGGTTGCCTAAAAAGATTGCCATTTCTATTTCCCACTATTTTGTTTCATATTACCAGTAATTGAAAAATGTTTCATTTGTTACAAAGTTACATATTGACACTTTGAATTGAATTTAGAACCTTTATCTTTAATCTTCATATTAGATAGCTTCAGACAGCAGTTCATGCTATCTAGAGGGTGAAAACACAGTTTAGCAGCTTGCTTTTTTTTTTTCCCCAACAAGATACAGTTTTCACAAGACATATGTAAAACTATCCCTATGCTTTCGAGATGTGAAGCACAGTCTCACCATGTAGAAGCTACAGATGACACTTTATATTGGTAGTGTCCCTGCAGCGGTGGTCCACTCAGTGGCTCTTCAGAGGAAGACATAGGGATAGGATAGAAGATCACCTATGAAACTGTCAAATCTTCTACTTCTTTAAAATTATGTCAAATCAAGAACAGGGAGAACTGAAGAGGAGGAGCATTGTGTCTTTCTGTAAGGACTTCAGGCACATATGGATTAGCTACTGCATCTTTTCCTTCTTTACACGCTATGAAAATCAATTTCACAAACCAACTTCAGAAGCTGATGCCAAAATAAAGGTTGAACTGAGAAATTAGCAGAATTCTTTTCGAATGGTTTTTTTTTTTTTTAATGTCCTCCTAGCCATACAGATTGGACACTCATCTATTCACCACAGCCACAAAGAGCCATATACTTACATCGTGTAGACACAGCCATAACCTCATAAACAACCACACAAACCCAAGACAGAAGCATGTGTACAACACCTGCACACAAGTGCTCAGAGATTGGCTAAAGCCAAGCACGTTACACAAATATCTGCACTCAGATGCAACACAGAGACACAGGGTAAGTATGTGGTTTGTACTCACAAAGCATTTATGTGAAACTAATGGGTTTCTTTTCCTTTTTACTGGTCCAGACCTGGGAACTTCTGGTATCCCAGCAGCAGTTGCAGTGTCCCTTACTCTGAGCTGTGAGACATTTGGGCCTCCAGGTAACACCATCCAGATTTTAATGGGAGATCCTCATGGTCTGCTCTTGTACACATCACAAAGCAGACCGTAATAAAAATTCGTCTATATAATACAGTGCATAAGAATAAAAACAATGCAATCACTTGCCCTGCTGCTGGAGGGAAGGGAACCAGTGCTACAGCACTGGGAGCCGGTCTGGCCAGCCCTGTGCATCCCAGGATGCAGAACATGCCCCAGCCCTTGGGCTGGAGGCAGTCAGGGAAAAGGGAGCAGCACCAAACCACATTCATGATGTCTGGATGATCTCTGCCTGCCCAAGCTTCTCCACAGGAAGACACTCCAATTTCTATATGATGCAACACTTAATGATAATTTGGAAATATCAATCCAGCACACCCTTAGTAATGTTGTACTGTCAGCTTCCCAGTCATTTAGTTCAAGCTGAGCTGGCTGGTGATTTTCTAAACTTTTCTTTCTGAGAAAGCCAATTTTTCAAATATTTTTAGATAACCGTAAATTTTTCTTAAAAAAGAAAAATCTCAGATTTCAAAACACTCTGTGTGATCAGTGCTCTACTCTTTCCTCTGTCTTCCCTCACCTCTCCATTGCGAAAACATGAGAAAGTAGAGGAACAAGATAGCAGGAAAGAAAGGAGACAAAACCAACCAAAATCAGAACCAAACCCATAATTTCAAAATAATTTTTCTTATTTTGTATTTTCTACTGAAGATGCCAAAAGCAGTTCTTTTTCACAAAACAAGTTTTAAAGTAATATTAATTCAAATAGTCATTTTTCCTAACAATCCACATCTGGCCTGACTAATCCTGAAGGCACCTGACATTAGATGAGCCACGGGACCATTGGCTCAGCAGTGATCTTTGTCATTAGTCCAGGAAGAAACCTCAAACTGGCAGAATTTTCATTCTCTGCATACGCGAACACACACAGTGTGACCACAGCCTGGAAACTCCCCAAGACGACAAATGAGCTGAATCCCAGATTTCATTTCAAAGCCAACCTCAGAATTTCCATGGTACATTGAACCCTCCAGCCTTACATCCAGAAGTCAATGAGGTGACACTGGCATAGAATAAAAATAATGTAGTGACAAAACAGGGCCCTAAAGTACTTAGCAATGACACTTTGAAAACAAAATACCATGAAAAAAAAAAAAGTCAAATGCCCTTTAATCTCCATGACTCTGCTGTGTCACAGTCTAATTAAACCCTCGGCCTTCTACTGAGTTAGAGCTACACTGAAAAAGGATGCCCTGTGATAGACATTATGAGGTGACCTCTCCCATCTCAACATCTGTATAACTGCCCTTAGTTCTAATGAATGCACGTGCTGGAAGAATGATGGGATTTCCTACAAGCTCAAATTCACTCCATAAACTGCAAGGCATTGTTAACGTTTCTGTCTGCCCTGCTAAAATCCTGTCCCTGGATCAGAAACACAGAAGAAATGAGCTGGACCCCTCTACTGAAGTTCCTTGAAGTTCCTTAATATAAATCTAATGCAGAAACAACGGCAATTTATAACCCAGTCAGCCAGAAAGCAGTGAAATTAAGCAAGCAGCCAGTTTATAGCCTCAGCAGTGCTTCCGAGGCTGAAATTCAATTTCTGGCTCCAGAGGGTGGTTTGAGGAGAGCAATACCACCTTGCACACATTCCTACTTCGGACTGCTCCCACCCCCAGCACACAGACCTGCTGAGGCTCACACTCAGAGTGCAAAACTCTTTCCCAGCCTCCTTTGCTGGGACACTCATGGCAGGACAGCTGGTTGCAAGTCAGTCACCCACCAGTTGCAGGGAGGTGCTCAGGAGAGCTGCTATAGAGCAGGGTACCACACTGATAAAACTTCTGCCCCTAAGCAGCAGCTTTGTTCATCACCCTCTCTGCTGTTGCTGAACTCAGCACACATCTGTCACACAACTTGACACCATTTCCTCTGTATCCCCATCCATGCCTCTGCGCATGTAAAGAGCTCTGTGATGTTACATTTTAACAGACCAGTAATACTAATGAGCTTATGACTTAAGTGGCCATCTCTCCCCCAAAGAATCCCTTGCCAGTAAGGATTAAATTCCCACCTGGTCTTACTGGGCATACTACCAGTAGGAAACAACCCTACTTGTTTCAGGCAGAAAAGATTAAGGACTGAAATTTGTCCTTCTCTCACATATTTAACATTGAGCATTCCTATTACTCTGCATTCTCATTTCACATCCAGACTGCCAATGCCCCACTTCACACTAGACACCATTCAAATACCTTGCATAGAAACCTCAGAAAGAATAAACAATAATAAAAATGTGTTAAAACACAGCTCTGCTTGCAATAGAGATCCATAATCACACACCAACCCTAACACAAAGGTCTTGCAATCCAGTCTGAGACAAAAGTGAAGACATTTCTCAGGTCACACAGCAAGTCAAGGATGGACTAGAGAGGACTTGCCTCCTTCAAGTCAGTCCTACTACAAATACTTGCCCTTCCTGAGGATAAGCTGCCTCTCCCGGCAGGTTAATACGCGCAGGCAGGTCATTTTGCAGGCAAAAATGTAAAAAAGTCAGACTCCCTGTACCTTTTCAATGAAGAACTAGTCTGCCTGCAAGCAGAGATGGAGGCAACAAGACAGCAAAGGAGAGGCAAGAGGGAAAAGATGGCTGAACCAGTGCATGTATAGATGGGACCACCAATGGATTCGTTCATTGATGGGAACACCATGAATATTTTGAGTTCAGGCCTTTTTGAGCACACACAGACTTTTCAAAGCTATTTTGGAGGCTTGAGCCCCAAGTCTCCAATTTCAAGTGTACCTCTGCACCCAGACTGGCAAAATGAACGTGTGTTTCTCAGGTAGGTGTTTCTGGCTTCCTTCTCTGTGCACTTCTTGGGAAAAGCAGTCCCTGGGGGACTGCAGAAGGAAACAGCAGCACCCAGCCAGGTCATCTGACACTAGGAGTGGGGCATTGGGCACTGTGGCTGGTAAAGTGGGAACCTGTAGCAAGAAAGCAACAAAGAGCAGCCAACTGTGCTGACACCACTTAAGCAAGAAGAGAACATGTGTCCACAGCCCCCATTGTCCATGATTTACACCGACATGAACAAGATCAGAACCAGGCCTTTGCGCTTTGTTACGACAGCAAACGCAACAGGGAGCTCAGCTTCTCCTCCTCGGGGTATACGCCTTCCCCTACCCCTTTGTGGTACCAGCACAATAAATAACACATTCCTGGAAAAGAAGATCCAAGGAGGTTTCCATAAACAATTCAGGACTTTGCCTTTAAAACCTCTGAAATATTTTCTTAATGGCTGAGCCATGTAAGTCATTAGGTTTCTGTCAGTGTGCTCAATACATATGTATGTGCCAGAGACCAGAAAACTGGTGGAGTCTGTACTGCAGGACATCTATAAAAGAAAATTATGGTTTAAGTGTCCAAAACAATGATCTGTGGGTGGTCCTCTGGTTAACAGATGGGTTTCTACAGCGCGCATATAGCTATTAGTAACAAACACCTCTTTCTTTTTGTCTCAGTAGCCTCTGCATACTAAGAGGACTTAGTGCACAGAGGATTCACTGCCTACAGATTAGCAGTTCATCTATCTTTACTGCACAGAGTTTGCAATCCTACCAAGGCAGGTCTGACAGGTCTGTTAGCATTTTCACTCAAAATAAAGCTACCTGTAGAAGTTTATCATTGTAAAATAATAAACAAAACCGGAAACACCCACTGCTCTCACATGGCATTATGTCTTCCAGATGAAGCCAAACCAGAACAGGGTAAGGTGAGAAAGGTAGTTAAAACACCTTTTCCTTTGTTATATGGAGACACCCCTACAGCCAGTTTGATTTTGCCTGGTTGACTTACCAGCTTTGACCACAGGTGCAGCACAGGGACTCTTCAGTTTGAGTTTTCTTTCAAAAAGGACATTTCATGAAATATCACCTTAAACTTCCCAGTTTCAGTTTAACCTGAACAATGTTGCTCTTCTGATTTGGAGTGTGGCCCAAGGAAGAGTTGCATAAAACTCATAAGAGTGGAAAGAAGCACAAGAGATGGAGACAGAGAAAGAGGTAGTCGGAAGGTGAGAAACCTTTTAAACCAGATTTGCACCTGCAGAAATTGCATCATGGAACCTCACCCTGAGGGTAACCAATGTAGCCCTGTCTTCCCACACCTGTAGGGAATCTGAAACTTGGCTTCCCTACTTTATTCATTAAAGTGCTAACTCAAACCCTGCTCACAAGTGCTACAATTATCAGGAGCAACCTGGTAATCTAAGAACACCATATACTAATTGGCTATTGGGATGAGTAGTGATGTATGTGTACATTAAGTTTAATGTAGATGTCTGGAGAAAGTAGAAAGTGTCAGGATATGACACTTCTCATCAAACATTTTGGGAGCTGTGAAGTGACAAAGTCAGGATAAGGAAAGACCTGCAGCCACAGGAGACCATCAGTTTTAAGGAAGCCACTGTGCCACTCGGTCCCAGGCTCTGAGAGGAAAGACTCAACAGCAGAGAAAAAAGTAAAAATTTGGGGTCCTGCGTTCAGAGACTGCCCTGTGAGTGAGAAGAACCAAACTACACCCTTCAAATGGTGGAAAAAAGGATGCTAAGGCAATAAAGACTGAGGGGATGCATGCAGCCTGGCCAGAGGAAGCAAATGCACAACCACCACTGCAATCAGCAGCACAGTCATCTGTTAACATTAATTATTTCACCCTTGATACCTCTGGCAGATGCCTTGGGATCAGGGAAGCAGTTGGGAGCAATTAAGATGTAAAGGTGTACCCTTAGCCAACGTGGTCTGAGGCAGGCAAAGGCAATGTCTCCATCCTGGACAGCCAGATGGAGCAGGGGTACGTGTTCCCTTCGAGTGAGCCCACTCAGGTTTCAGCAACAGGCTGGCCATCACTAGCACCACACTCAGCAGAGGCTGATGGATAAACTGAAACCCAGGATGAATCAGCCTCTGCTGAGCTTTTTTTTGTGCTAGTGAGACTGCTACCAGCATCTGCATGGTTGACTGCCTCCACTGCGCTGCCAGCTCTGCTGTTACCACTGTACAGAGAAGTTTTCATCAGAAAAAAATCCCTAGACAGTGCAAAGGGTAACAAAGAGCTTGGTGCAGAAGCTCTGCTAATCCCCTGAGAAAGCTCTGCCATCCTATAGCCCTTACCTAATAGTGCTATGGCTTGAATAGATCACCTCTGGCCAACTCATAAAGATCCAGGACCTGGCTGTGCTGCATCTTTTCTGACCATGTTACACATTAAAGAAAATATAATGACAGATATTTTGCAAAAGTTTAAAAAATCAAGCAGATGACAGGCTTCTGGAGGAAGTGGTGCTGTCTGCCTATGAAGGCTCACACATACTGGAGGGAGCTGGGAGGGAGGGAGAAGGCTTTAGCTCACACGTGCTCCTAGCTATGTGGTCAACAAGTGGCCACAGCATCCTCCAAATCCACTGTGTGCCTGGATACAGCCCACACTCCTGTATGTGAACATGGATCACCAGGGATAAAAAGACAGGGCAGAGATACATTGAGTAGTGTTCTGCATTTCCACAAAAAAAATTTTGCCTTTCACAGGGCTTTCAAAAATTCAACTGAAATGACCAATTGGCCTCTTGAAATTTCTCTTCTGCCCCCATGGTGCTTTGGAGGGTGAAAATTAACTGATTTTAGTGTACAGTCACTGTATGGGCTATCAGAGATAACTCTGTCACTCCTGGCTATAATTACTTATGTGACAAGGACCATTGTTAGAATGGGACGTTTTGTCCAAAAAGTACTGAAATTCCGAATGTTCTAAACCACTCGCTCCGAAGTGAGTGTTTTAGAACATTCATAAGCACTTCAGGGCACGTTATGTCTCATACTGGAGAGCGTTTCTTAAATTTTCCTTCTGGGAGTAAATCCTAGAAGAAGATGTCACCAGTCAGTTCTGAGAAGTGAGGGTGTCATTAGGATGTTGCTTTAATTGTGTTTTAAATATTATATTAAACAATTTTTTGTACATTTCCTAAGAAGAGTCTTCTTTCACAAGGTGTCCCAAGTCCCATGTCAACTTACTGTGGCTCAGATGTGTACGTGAAATCCAATTAGCACATTCCAAACTTCATTTCCACTGAAACACAATCAATTGTAACTTATTTTCAAATCACGCTGCTTTCTCTAATTGTTAGCTCCAGCCTCAGCTGAATAGGTGGTTAAGCAAATTATTCCATCTCACATATGAAAATTGTGCTATTTATGCTGGCAGCTTTCATCGTTACTGATGAGGTTTCTTGAGCTAATGAAATAATGAAAACACAAAACAGATTTACCTTTCTTAATAAGGAAAAAGATAATGAACTAAAATTAAAATTGAAATTCTCACTATACACAGAGTTACTGTAATATCGTTTCTGTTTTAAATTAATGTCTGTGCTTTTTTATTTTATTTTTTTTCTATATGCCAGTGACCAAGCATTGTAAGGATGCTTTTACTTTATTGCATTTTTTATAATAGAATTATGGGACATATAGTTCTGGTGACTTTTCTCTTCCTGTGATTAGGAACATATGAAAGGGCAACACTTGGATCAGACTCTCTGCCAGGCTTCAGGGACACCTGTCATTGAAGGGGAAAGGGGAGGATGGATGGATGGATGGATGGATGGATGGATGGATGGATGGATGTGGCTTTTGGTCACTTTTGCATCTTTCTGCCTGTGCCTTGATGCTGGGCTGGCACCTTCCTGGTGCAAATCTGCTTGGATTTGCATTTCTGGAGCTCTGCAAAACAACCAGGCTCCTTGCTTGCCCACTGCTTTGCTGCTCAACCTGTGCTGTTAATATGGCTCATGAGGAAGATTTGCCAAGAAGAAAACACAGCCACATTGTGTTTTAAAAACCCATCCTCTCATCCTAGGGCCAAAGAGGGGAGGAAACCTCAATGTGCTTGTGTCACCTGTCTCGCAAAGCCTTCTTGCTTCCTCTAGTTTACACATACTAAGTTTGAAATGGTCTAGCAATAATTTTTTTGCTTATTCACTCATGGATCTATGGGGAGGACAAGGACTGGGTCCGTGGGACTCCAGTTAATGCTGAGCCTGTGCTTGATACCATGCTGGGTTTAGCTGGGAAGGAGTCTGGCTACAGCCATGTGGGCTGTAACAGGAGATAACCCCCTGGCACTGCTTCAGAGCTGGAAGCCTACAAATATGCAGCCTCTGTTTTTTAAATAGAGCTGAGAGACATCAGTTTTCAGTGTAGAGAGATCTTGGCTAGCAATACAAAATCTGAGAAATTCAGTATGGAGCATCGGTATTTCTGTCAAATAACCTGGACAGCAGGTCCAGGGAGATGCTGCATGTGTCCATGCCATGTGGGTTGAAGCTTCACAGGGTTACCAGCTGGATCCTGAAATTGTTCCTTGAACTTCTCTCAAAGTCAATGAAGTTTGCTGGAGGAAGGGCAACGAAGAAGAATAACAGCAGAGCCCAGTGCCAAGGGACCTGAGCACTCCCAGGGGTCCCAGCACCAGCACATCACACAATGCTCCTGATCTGCTGTATTAGAAAATTGCTGAAAAAGCCCCTCAGCTTTCCCCTCTCCCACTGAATTCTCAGCTCACACATCCCTTCCCCATGCTGCAGCACCCACACTTTTCTCCTTAAACGTAAAACAATTATAAATATCTGTCAATAAATACCATGCCATAAATTAGTGTGTTTGCTGGCTCCCTGCCTGCCACTGGGGGAGGAAATGGTCCCATAAATATTTGTACAAGACATCAATAAATTTGAAGTGTTGACTTGAGTACTCAGCTTCCCTATCTGAGACCTGAAGCAGAGCTTCCGGAGTTCATGTATTTCTGCCGCAAGAGGCCAGTACTGGAGGCCAGCGATATCCCCAAGATGCTGAAACTAGAGATGGAAAGAGAAAAACTTTATAAACCCCTTTGCAAGGTCCCTTCATATTACTGATCCAGGTGGAAAAGGTCCTTGCACTTCAGACACCAAAGGTTTCAGGAAGAGTAGTGTTCCTCTGGCCCATTGCTGTTCTTCATTTTTATAGATATTTTGATTTATCAATTTGTAGCAGTCCTTACTACAAAAACACCACTTCACATGGCTGGACAACTGGACAAACATCTCCAGCAAAGCTGCTTTAGGCAGTTTTACACAAAATCCAGGGGAGATCAGTCAGTGTGATTGTGGCCTGTGCCACAGGACACAGGGACATCAGCGTCGGGAGTCCCCCGCATGCTTCTGAGATCAGTCCCATTTAATCTGGATTAAAATATTATTTTGAAGTGTCTCTACTTTCATAATGTTTGAATGGCATCATGTCAAACAGTAGGATGTTTTTTTGCCATTGCTGTGTTATTCCCAGTCTAGGCACATCTAGAAGCTTTTGAACTTCAGTACTGACTTCTCCAAGTTTGCAGTCTTTCTTCTGGGAAGAATAACTCCTTTCTGTAACAATAGTGCTAGATGCTCTTCTCCAGCTGAACAGTTTTCATCAAGAGCAGAAAATGTGATCCAGTCATTACATAATTTTATTTTTCTTGCTGGTTCATGCCGATGGGTGTATGTAGACATATGGGCTGATCCAGGAGCATGCCCTGGAGACCGGCCCTGCTCCACCCTCAGGAGATGGTCTAAGTGGTTTACTGAGTTTTCTACTTCTTGTAAATCAAATATTTGGTAGTCTTGTCTAGAAATGCTGTCTTGCTACTTATGTAAAATGTAAGAGTAAGAGGATAAAAAAAGCATGAGGATGTAAGGAGAGAGATGAGGGTCAGGAGATTCCCCCAGCTCTGCATAGGTCTCTTCTACCTCAGGAGATGAGCAGCTGCCAACAGCACCATTTAAATGAAGCAACATGATTGCAAAGAAAATGTGGTGGTTTTGTTCCTATACAGGCAATAGACTCTGTTAATCAGTCTATGAGGCTTTAGATTGTGACAACTAATTGGAAATAGTTGTGAATAAAGCGTGTGTGCAAACCCTGGACTATGGGGTGGAGCAGATGTACTAGGAAGGTACTCTCTCTGCCTTGCTTTCTCCAGCATTCCCAGCTCACTGTCTAAACTCAGCTTTCCTGGGAAGAAAGAGGGCAGAAGGCTCAAAGGAAATAAAAAAGGAAACTCAAGTTAGCAACTGTCAGATTTGTGATAATGCTAAATTCTGTAATTATTATCCAGGCTACTCAGGAATCCATTTACAAGGCTTAGTAGAAATCTAGCAGTGAAGTGAAAGAGATATTTATTAAGCCACTTGTGTTTCCAGGTTTGCTAAAACAACTGCTTTATCTCTTAATGTCCTATTACTTAATTCCTATTTCTTAATACGACATGGTTACTGAAACACAGACCTGGAGACACCCCACATGATCACCCCATCGCATTGAGGACCATCCCCTCTCTTTACTAGTTGAAAAAGCTGATAGCTTTGAAGCTTTGTTACAGTTCAGCAGCCTCCTCTTGCTCATTA